>PVJA010018605.1:0-39660 GCA_004027025.1 Myocastor coypus | reverse complement strand
TTCGAACTCACGACCTTGCACTTGCCCAGCAGGCACTTGTGCCTCGGAGCTATCTCCCCAGCCCCTAAAAATTTTTAAAAGAAATATATAAAATGAGGTCTGGGATATAGCCAGGTACCCTCCCAGCATGAGTGAAGCCAGGTCCATCTCAGTGCTGCAGGTAGAAAACATCAGGCATGTGGGGCAGACCTGCTCCTGCCGCCTTGTCCTCCTTTAAATGAGAAGCCAGGTTTCACTGACTTGCCTGGGCTGGCCTTGTGTGCTGTGGATCCTCCTGCCTCAGCCTCCAAGGAGTGGGACCGCCGTGCGGGGACTTTCATCTTTTCTCGCACGCAGTAGCTGGCAGCTCTTGGTCACTGCCACCAGTGTGTTGCTCACACCACGGCAATCTGCTGGGCCCCTTTCTGGACTGCTAGGGGTGTCACGTGTCGTGGTGTGGGGGGCCCTAGCCACGTCTGTCACAGCAGGAACTACCCCACTACCCGTGCCAAAGGCCGCCAGATGGTGAGCGGTCACTGCCATTCTCCTCAGCTTGCCATTTTCTCACCCTGCTGAGTGGGGCACAGAGGGGGGCCCACTATGAGGTCCCCAGATCCTGGACTCTGGTGACTACCACCCCCAACCCGCACACTCCACCGCGCTGTTGTGGTCTTTGCACCAGAGGACAGCGCTTCCTGTCTGCCGCAGCCGCGGTGGAAGGCCGGCCCTGATGCTTGTGTTTTAGCCAGTGGCTGTGGGCCAGGTGACGGTTTGCCTGCTGGTCCCGCCTAGGGCTGAGGGGCAGGGCCAGCAAGCCTCCTCTACCTCCCTGGTCTGAAGTATCAGCTTCCTGTTCCTTTACACAGGGCCTCTGGGGACTTCAGGGCCCATGTGCCTTTACACTGGGCTGCTCCCCAGCACCCCCCATATATATGTATGTGGTACAGGGTCTCACTGCGCAGCTTGGATTCAGAGATCCTCCTGTTTCCATCCTCCCGAGTGCTGGGATCACAGGTGTGTGCCACCACACCCAGTCTCAGAGGCTGGCTCAGCATGCCCGGGGGCTGGGCCAGTGGTGCCAGGGTTTGAACCCCAGTTCCTGTGCTTGCCTAAGCAGGCACTTAGTCCACTGAGCTATCTTGCCAGCCCTTACCCAAGTCCTTTTTGTTGTTATTTGGAGACTGGGTCATCTCAGTCACTAGGTCGTCCTGGCTGAGCTGGAACTTGTGACGCTGCTGGGCTTGTGAGATGGCTCTGTTAGGGGTCCTGGGCTTGAAAGTGATTGGAAAGGGAAAGGACTGCCTGTCTCCAGTGACAACTCCATGTACCATGGGGGCTGGCCTGCCACCCCACGCAGCACAGGGATCTCTCCCAAGTGGGTTCCTGTGTGTGACTCTGCAGCCCTGTGTAGCGCACCAGGAGAAACGGCAGCTGGGCCCACATGGCTTACCATACTCGCGTATCCTCAGCAGAGTGCTGGAGAATCTCTAGAAACTTCAGAACCCAAATGCCACTTGCAAGAGTGAGCGCAGTGCAGCCCCATCTGGACTGTGACTCTGTAACCTGGCCACGCAGGAGGGGACGGCCGGATACCTCAGGGCCAGGGCAGTCTGCATGCGTCTGGAGCAGCTGCTTAAGGGCCGGGCAGAAGGGAGATGTTTTGTGTGTGACAATGTGTTTCCTGTCCTGATCCCAGCTCTGGGGTCGGGGTTGGCATGGAGCACACTGGGCTGGGGGCAAATGATCGCCCTGCTCCCAGCTCTGGCACCCAGAACCGGCAGCACTGAGGCCGTGGCCTCGAGCGCACACTTGGTCTTTTGTGTGACCAAAGAAGCCTGGGGAGCCCGCGGGAGCCCGCGGGAGCTGTTGGCCTATCACCATGGCCCAGGGCTATGGCCACTGGGCAGCTGTTGTCCACCTCATGGGGGAGCACGATGGCATTCGGACAACTGTTGTCAAGCCACGGAAATGTGCATACAGCAGCCTGTGCACCCTGGTGCCCCGTGGGCTGGGTGTGGCAGTGCCGCCCTCAGTCCTAGCACATGAGAGGCTGAGGCAGAAGACCGTAAGTTTGAGGCCGTCCTGGATGACAGAATGAGGCCCACTGCAGAAGCAACGGCAGAGCGAGTTGTTTAGGGCAGAATGTCCAGGAGTCAGGCTGTGCGTGTGGCTTAAAGCCCTGGCTCCTGTCCATAGTGCAGACAGAAACAAACAAAAAGAAGAGCTGAAAACATAGTGAAACATTTTATTCCTCCTTGATAGAGCCGTCGTGGAAAAATACCTGCTTGAAAAGTCTCGCCTGGTGTCTCAGGAGAAGGATGAGCGGTATGTGACTCTGGGGCCCCCTGACGGAGTGGCTGGTCTCTGTGGGGGTCACCTGGCCAGTCCCACTGCCGGCTGGCCCCCCTGGGCCTCTGGCTCTATGACGTTGTCTCCACTGCCACTTTCCCATGCCTGCCCAAAGTGGGCTCACTGAGCTCGCTCGCTGACGAGCTGGGGGTGCTGCCTGCCTTCTGCTCCCTGGGAGGCAGGGGCCAGCCCAGGTCCCTGAGCAGGACCCGGCACCGGTGAGGTTGGGGCTCGGATGGCACAGGGCCCACTGTACCCTGCGGTCGGGGGCCCGTGAAGGGCTTCTTCAGCTCCCTAACCAGGCCGCCCCTCCCGCCTGGCCTGCAGCAACTACCACGTGTTTTACTATTTGCTCCTCGGGGTCAGTGAGGAAGAGCGCCAAGAGTTCCAGCTCAAGCAGCCAGAAGATTACTTCTACCTCAACCAGGTGAGCAGGCCCAGCCCGGCCGCCAGGCCCGCCCTATCCCCTGCTGTGGGGTGACCTTGCCCCACAGCCTGGCTGGCCCCGGCCCCGAGCGTGTGAAGGAGCCTCTGCATGTGTTTTCCAGCATAACTTGAAGATCGAGGACGGGGAAGACCTGAAGCACGACTTTGCGCGGCTGAAGCAGGCCATGGAGATGGTGGGCTTCCTCCCCGCCACCAAGAGGCAGTGAGTGGCTGGGGCCCGAAACCCGGGGTGATGTGGGGTGCCGACCCAGCCACTGCACTGCCGCAGGGTGGCCCTGAGCGCTCCCAGGAGTGCACGCATGCAGGGGGCAGGAGGCAGAGGCAGAGGCAGGAGCACCTGTGCTCAGTCTTTGCTGGCAACTTAGTGAGACCCCGACTAGAGATGAAAAAGGCCGGGATCAGCCCCTACTGGTGCAAAAGAAAACAAAGCCAGAGGCTTCGGTAGCCCGCACAGGGCCAGCAAGGCCCAGTGGGTTGCTGGAGTGGGCCACGAACTCCACACCATGTGTGTTCTGTCCCCTAGCAGCCCTGGAAACGATGCCGAGTACTCCCAGCCTGGGTCTGCACACCCACAGGCCCTGTGCGGTAGCTTGGGGTGCAGGGTGCATCCTGGGTGCTCCTGGCCTGAGCTGCTACTCAGGCTGTTGCCCCAGCCGGCCCCATTGGCCCCAGACGGTGGAGGCTGAGGCCCAGTGTGAGGCTCTGGGGGCTGTTGTCGCCTAGACAGCAGCAGGTCCCGGAGGTGTCACCTTGCCATAGGGCTGCTGCAGCGGTAGAGGCTGCTGGGTCTCACGGGCCTGCACGCCTGTGCCAGTGCTCTGGGCTCTGAACTTAGAAGTTGTGTGCTGTGTGTCTGTGTGTGTGGCACAAGGGGTGGCAGGACCTGGGACCTCAGCGAGGAGCTGCATCCCCAGCCCTCGTTTTGAGAGTGCGCCACTGTGTTGCTGAGCTTGCAGTCCTCCTGCCTCAGCCTCGAGAGGGCAAAGCTGACAGGCTTGTGCTGCCTTGCCAGCCTGAGTTTTCTGACGTGTTGCCCTGGCATAATTAGGGGGTGCAGTGTGGTGCTTTGATCCACAGATGCAGTGTGTATGCCTGTTATTCCTCCTTCTCAAAAGCATTTTTAAGCCAGGCGTGGTGGTGCACGCCTGTCTATCCCAGCAGTCAGGAGGCTAAGGCAGGAGGATTGCAGCAAATTTGGACAAAGCAAGGCCCTGTTTCAGAAATAGCAAAAGACGATAACTCAGTGCGGCGGCGCCTGCCTGACGAGAGGGAAGTTTAGAGTTCGGTTCACAGTACCAGGGATCACAATACTAACAGTAATTGTGGTGTCAGCAGTGTGCACCTGTGCCCCGCCCCCTGCTGCGCAGGGGCCTGGCCTGGAGGTCCATTCTGCAGAACTTCAAAATGGAGCCTGGGGGGCCAGGGAGATAGCTCTATGGCACAAGTGCCTGCCTGGCAAGCATAAGGTTGTGAGTTTGAACCCCGGTCCCACACACACGAGAAAAGAGCCTGGGGCCGGGGTACAGTAGGCAGCTGAGGGCTCACACAGCGCTGGTGTGGCCTGGCCCCAGTGGAGAGAAGAGGGAGGCGGGTCCTGCACCGTCCTCAGTGTGCCTGTGCCCGCAGGATCTTCTCGGTGCTCTCAGCCATCCTGTACCTGGGCAACGTCACCTACAGGAAGAGGCCCACAGGCCGCGATGAGGGCCTGGAGGTTGGGCCAGCCGAGGTGCTAGACACTCTGTCGCGGCTGCTGAAGGTACTGTGCTCACAGGCAGGGACAGACGGGCCCTGCAACCTCCCTGCCCCCGCGGCCTCTGCGCCCTCGCTCTACCTGGCACCTCTGGGCCACTGCCCAGCCCACGCCACCTCCCACTACACAAATGCTCTTGCCAAGCCAGGCTGCAAACAAGCCAGGCGTGCTAGTGCACCTGGCTTCCCAGTGCTTGGGAGGCGGAGGCAGGAGGACTCCTGGGACCCAGGACTCAGTGACCAGTCTGGCCCGGCAGCAGCAGGGCAGCTTGGTGGACCAGGCCGTTCTCTGAGGACCTCTGTCTCCTGCCGTCCGCCGTAGCAGCCGTGTACTTGGTGCTCGGAGCATCCTCTGAGCACAGCTGGGTGGCACCTACTGGCCTGCAGCTCCCAGGAGGGTGGGTGGGGGTTGGGGTGCCACCTAGCACCCTGTGCTGTCCAGGAGGGCTCCCCATGGCAGAGCCGCCAGCCCAGTCCAGGGCCGACTCCTGTGGGTAGGAAGCTGCCCGCACTGTTCCTTTCTGTTTGAGGTACCAGAGAGCGGACCCAGGGGCCTGGCACCGACCTGGATCCCTGGCCCTTCTTTGTTTTGTGGCTGTGTCTTCCTATATCTCTAGAGCTGAGTTTGAGCTTGAGATGCCTCAGCCTGCCCTGTGGCTGGGATTATAGGTGTGCACCTCTGCACTCAACCTGCAGCCTTATTTACAGAAGGGATACTCAGTCTGCAGCTTCTGTTGAGCCCTGTGTTTTGTGGGTGCCTGGAGAAGGCTAGGGAACCCCCACCCACCCCATTCCTGCTGCTGACAGCAAGGTCAGCTTAGGGCAGGCTCTGTGCTCAGGGTCTCAGTGAAGCCCCAGCCTAGGCTTGGACCCCGGACCCATGCACAGGCTGGGAAGTGGCGGCGTGGCCCAGCGTGTAGGGACTGGCAGCACAGGCGCAGGCACGTGCGCTCTGCAGTCTGGGAGCTGGGCTGCCTCCCGGCCGGCCCAGCCTCCTTAACCTTGATATTGACCTTCTGCAGGTGAAGCGTGAGATCCTGGTGGAGGTCCTAACCAAAAGAAAAACAGTGACGGCCAATGATAAGCTCATCCTGCCCTACAGCCTCAGCGAGGTGAGCACCCCGGTCCACCCTGGTTTCGCTCAGGACGCCTGGCAGGTGCTTGGAGCCACCGCAGGGGCAGACGCGCAACAGCATCCCATGGTGCACTGCGTGCTGCGTTTTACTACTTTATTCATTCGTTTGTTTGTTTATTTTTGCGGCACCAGGGATTGCACACTACTTTAAATTTATTATCGCAAACAGGACCCTCCAGCACCCCCACATCCTAGCAGCTTTCCGCCAGCCCTGGAGGCCTCTCTCCTGAGGGTCCTCAGCTACGCTGTTCGACCTACCTCAGGTTCCAGACAGACTCAGACCTTTCTCCCCCTGGTTGCTGTGGCCCTGAGGAAGAGCCAGAGTTGCTGGTGCCAGATCAGGCGGCCGTGGTGGCCCAGGCCACGGGGACACGTCTTCTAGTGGTGCCTGGCAGCAGTGGCCACTGTGTCTGAGGCCCAGCCTCACGCTGACCCTTAGGAGTACAGGCCCCGAGCATGGGGATGAGTGCGGCACACCAAACAGCGCGTTTGCTGGCTGCAGTTTTTAAAAAATTAAACCTTTTGTTTGTGTATTTGGTCCAGAGTCTCGCTCCACAGCTTGGACTCAGACTCTTAGAGATCCTCCTGTTTTAGCTTCCTTGAGGCTGGAATTACAGGCACGTGCCTCCATGCCCGGTTTCGGGGACCCACATGGCACGCAGTGCTGGAGGTCACACTTGGGTCCTTGCGCTTGCCAGGCTGGCCCTTAGACTGCCAGGCTGTCTCCCCAGCCCCTGCGCTACATGGTTCAAATTTCAACATTTGCCATATATTTTGACCACTCTTGGCCATGACTGTGATAGAATCGGTGTGTGAGTTAGCACATAAGTTAGCTGCAAGGAAAGGTTGGCTCCGAGAAGTCCGAGGATGATGAAGCGTGTGCTGCAGGACCAGCGAGAGGGCTCGGCAGATGGAGCACCGCTCAGGCGCGTGGAGTGGCTGGGGCTTAATCCTCAGCACCGCGTGTGCCAGCTCCGCCCCCAGGAGGGCTAGCAAGGCTAGGCGTGGTGGCCCATTCCCAGAATCCCAGCCCTAGGGAGGCTGAAAGCAGGAGGATCACTGTGAGTCCAAGCTGCATAGTGAGACCCTGCACCCAGAAAAATAAGTGTCCTGTGCGGCAAGTGCAGGCACAGGCTATGCTGGCACCTTTTCCCGTGGAGGCGACGCCTGTCCTGCCCGGGCTGTGGCCTGGTGGCCAGCGCTGCTGACCGAGTGGGCTGACCGTCTGCTGACCTGGCAAGGACGGCGGGGGAGGCACAGCTTGCATCTCTAAGGGGATGGAGCCACTTCAGCCACTGAATTGGATATTTGTGGAATTTTCCACCCAACATTTTAAGAGTGCCATGGGCGGCTGCTAAGGGCGCTGTCGATGAGGAGGGAGTGTGCGTATGTGTGTACATGTGTGCATGTGCATGTGTGAGTTAGTGCATTGGCTCACAGCCGTACGCGCTTCGTTCCACACTAACCAGTGCTGGTCTCTGGCTGCACAGACAGAACCTTGTGTTCCCAGTGAAGCCCATCCAGGCCTCAGTGAGCAAAAATCCTGACTCCTCACCTCTGCCCAGATGCACTTGCCTGGGGCTACCCCAGGGACCCCATCTCTCACCTCTTCTATATCCCATGTCCCGTGAGTGGCGGTCCTGGTGTCCAGTGTGCCTGGCCAAGGACCCAGGCTGAGGAGCCTTTAGGTGCCAGCTTCTGCCCAGGGTGCTACATGGCATTTCACATGGGCCTCGTGGGCAGCCCAGGTGACACAGCAGTAGCTGGGGGGGGGGGTACATGCATGTGCATATGTCTGTGTGTATGTGCACATTTGGGGAAGAGACACACCAGAGGGTGGGGGGCTGGCCTGCTGCGTCAGGGCGCTGGCTTCCATGCCAGCTCCACAAAGGAAAGGCCGAGAAGCTAGGTGCAGTGGGCGTGCCTGCCACCGCAGCTCCTCTGCAGGCCGAGACCACACATGGGACCCCAGCCTGAGGAACTCAGCAAGGCCTTTGCTGAGAACAAAAAATGCAAAGGGGGCTGGGTGCAGCTATGCAGGTAGCACCCTGGCTTCTGTCCCAGGTTCCAGGGAAGGGGGGGCACCCAAAAGAAGAGAAAAGAAATACAAAAGCAAGATTTTGTTTTTAAATGTAAAAGAAACCAAGCATGTTGGGATGCGCCTCTTACCTCAGCGGCTCAGGACTCCGAGGCAGGACAAGCACTGGTGCCCAGGAGGGAGGCCAGCCTGGGGGGTGCAGCAAGACCTGTCCCAGACAGGCGGTGAGAGCAGCCGCTCGCTCAGGCTCCACACCGCCTGAGTGCGCCTGCCCTCTGCCCCCAGGCTGTCACCGCCCGCGACTCCATGGCCAAGTCCCTGTACAGCGCCCTGTTTGACTGGATCGTGCTGCGGATCAACCACGCGCTCCTCAACAAACGGGACATGGAGGAGGCCGTCTCGGTGAGTGTCCTGCCCGGCTGCACCTGCGGCCCTGGGTCCCGGTCATGCTGGCTGTGACCCAGTGACCCGAGGCATTCAGAGCAGCGTAGAACAGGCCTCCCCTGGGGGCAGCTTAGGGGTGCAGGCAGCCAGGCACGCAGGACCGCGGCCCTGGCACCACCTAAAACCAAAACCACAAAGGTCCCGTTATGGGAAACCAGCGGCTGCAGCTGAGCATGGTGGTGTGGCTGTCATCCAGCATGCTGAGAGGCCTAGGAAGACTGCAAGCGTAAGGCCACCCCGAGCCCGTTAGTGAGGCTCTATCTCAGGACACAGGAGGGCTGGGGACAGCTCAGTGCATAGGTCCCAGAATCAGTTCCCCAGTGCGGAGTCAAAGCACTGCCGGAGCCCACGAGTGAGGGACACAAGCTGGAGAGCCTTCCGCGAGCCCAGGCCCCAGGAGAGCAGGTCCATGCCCATGACACAGCCCTGCGTGGGGGGCCAGCTCCCCCAGGAGCCCGTGGTGACTGCTGCCACCTTGTCACCCAGTGCCTGTCCATTGGAGTCCTTGACATTTTTGGCTTTGAAGACTTCGAGCGGAACAGCTTCGAGCAGTTCTGCATCAACTACGCCAACGAGCGGCTGCAGCACTACTTCAACCAGCACATCTTCAAGCTGGAGCAGGTGGGTGCCGGCCTGTGCACGCAGGTATGCGCGTCTGCGCGCCCCTGTGCCCGCCTCCCGCGCACACCTGCTCTGGCACTGCAAGAAGCAGGTGGGAACCACACGTGTCAGCCTGCGAGTGGCCGCCTGTCTGGGCAGGGGCCCCTGGGTCACTGCTCCACCACCAGCCAGTGCCAGGCCTGTGACTCTGCACCCCTGCTGTCACCCAGCCATCTGTTTTCCATCTCCGTCTGACTGGATATAAGCGAGTCCTGCTGGTTGGCCTGGGACAGGCTGCAGCCTCTGGCAGGAGCCCAGTCTGCTTAGCCATCTACCGGTGGACATGCAGGGGACGCCTGCATCTGGCATTGTGACCACTGCTGCTCTGGCGTGGACACAGGTCCCTCCCCAAACAGGTCTGTGTGGCAGCAGGTCACCGGGGCTCAAGAGGCTTAGGCAGGAGGATCACAGCTCCTAAGCCAAGCGGGGCCCTTTAGTGACAACTCTGTGTCCAGGTAAAGTTTCGAAAGGCTTGATGCTGGGTGTGGAATGCAAACCCAGGAGGCCACGGCAAGAGGACGGCCCGTTTGGGCCCAGCCTGGCCGAGCCACTTAGCAAGTTAGGGAGCCCTGGCTCAGAATTTAAGGCAGTGTAGATGGGCTGGAGAGGTACCCCAAAGTGAACTTGCTGAGGCCTCTGTTCCTTGGCTGCACCTGCGTAACCCTGCTGACCCTTGGGAAGTGGGGACAGCTCTCCCCGAATCTCCCTGGAGGCCCAGGATGTAGAACCTGACCCGGAATTCTCTGCCACAGGGAAGCTTGGCAAGAATCCCACCCAGCCCCAGGGTGGGGAACACGTGAGGCTGCTTTGAGCCTTGGGTTAGTTTTAAATTTATCCCAAGCTGGGCGTGGTGGCTCACGCCTGTAATCCCAGCACTTGGGAGGCTGAGGCAGGAGGATCGTTGTGAGTTCGAGACCGGCCTGGGCTACAAAAGCGAGCTCAAAGCCAGCCTGAACTACACAGTGAGACCCTGTCTCAAAAATAAAAATAAATAAATAAATAAATAAATAAATAAATAAATAAATTTATCCCAAACATGACCAGGCCTTTCCAAGGGAGGAAGCAGGTGATATGAAGGGCGTGCTGTGGTCAGTGACAGTGGTTTGTGTCTGTCAGGACTAAATGGCCAAGTAATTGAGGCATTCTCTCTCCCGTTGGCGGTTCTGGGGGTGGGGAGTCCCATGGGTGTCTGTAAGCATTTAGCTGAATTTCCCATTAGCCTGCAGCCCCTGGGCTCTTGGAACCTGGCTGGTCAGAGTGGCTAGGGAGGAGAGAGACAGAGGGCTGGCTGCAGCAGCGCCCGGGTCTGTCCTACTAGCAGCACGCGATGCATAGGGGGGCGCACTAGCTTGTTTTCTGTCACTGTGACAGAGTCCCCTGGGCCGACCACTCCACATAGCCAAGCGAGGTCCATAGGCCCCCACAGCCCTGGGCTGGAGGCTGCAGTCTGAGCCCCAGCTTCAGCTCTGGGAGAGCCCCTCAGTGATGCCCCGCCTCCACCCATGTCCCACTGAGGGCTCTCCCAGGTGGCCTCTGTGTCCCAGTCGCTGTAGGAGCCACCACCACGCATCTCGACATGGGGCCATGGTATGAGTGGCATTAACCGCTGCCGGGGTGGCCTCAGCTCTGGTTTTCAGGGCTGCGGTGCAGCCAGTGTGGGCATTTGCCTCACAGGTGCAGGGCCCTGGATCTACCTCAGCATCACAGAAAAATTAAATCATGGCTACTGGAAACGGTCTCACTGTGCAACTCAGGCTGGCCTTGAGCTCACCTTGTAGCCCAGGCTGGTCTCAGACTTGTAGCGATCCTCCTGCCTCAGCTTCCTGGTACTGGGATTACAGGTGTGCACCACCACCCCCGGCTGGAAGCAGAAACTGTACAGGTCACTCCCGTCCTGCACGGTGGAATAAGCCTGGCGCCGTGGTGCACACCTGTTGTCTCAGCACTCAGAGGCTGAGGCACTGAGGCAGGAAGACCACCAGAAAGGCAGTCTGGGCTGCATAGTGAGTTCAAGGCCAGCCTGGGCTACATAATGAGGCCCCGTCTCAAAACTACAAAATCCAGTACAGTGGAAACCACCCTGTCCCGAGTGCCCTCCCACCACCCCAGCGCTTCTGCTCTGGAGCCACACTTGCCCTGCCCTGTGTGGCTGTCTCTGTTGTCATAGGCTCTTTCTTTTCCTTCGCGTTTGCCTTTGCCTTTCCCACAGAGTCTCCTGTATAGCCCAGTCTGGCCTTGACCTTACAGCGATGCTCCTGCCTCAGCCTCCCCAGTGCCAGATGACAGGCATGTGCTGCCACGCCCTGCTTGCTATAGGCTTGCTGATGTGAGCCCTGGCTTTATATTGATCTCCCCTGTATTTCCCCTGGACACCTTTCCAGGTCCGGCTCCTAGAGAGCTCTCAGGGCCCACACAGGGAGCCGGTGCCAACCCTGGTGCCTCCCTCTGGACATGGACAGAACATCGGTGCCATGATTGACATTGACAGCGTGCGCTCCTCTTTCCTGTTGATAATTAGCAAATGCAGACGCTGGACGCAGTTACTGTGGCATTCCCATGGGTGTGGTAGTGCATTTCTATTTGCTTCTGTGTTTCCACCATGGTCAGCTCTGTGCCTCTGGTTCTGTATATACAGCTTTAGCCAGCCTTGAAACAAAAATGCTCCAAGAATCAGGAACTCTAGGAGGCTGAGGCAGGAGTATTGCATGCTCAGATCCAACGTGGGCAGCTTTGTGAGTCCGTCTCAAAGTAAAATAACAAAAGGCTGCCGCTCAGTGCCTCCGGGGTACAGTCCTCAGCATGTGTTTTTGTTTCCTTCTTCCCTAAATGTTGCGGCCTAACTGTTCGTGCCGCTGAACATGGCAGATGCCCTGTGTGATTGAGAGGGTGGAAGGCGTAAGGCAGGGTGCACGCGGATAGCCTGCAGATCCTGAGCTGTCTGCCAGTGGGCCTTGAGCCTCGCGGCCCCGGGGCGTGTGGGCACCGCCCCACCCGTGGAGGCCAGGTCTGCGCCCGGCACCGCCAGTGAAACCCTGACTTCCCGGGTCACAGGAGGAGTACCAGGGCGAGGGCATCGCCTGGCACAACATCGCCTACACGGACAACGTGGGCTGTATCCATCTCATCAGCAAGAAGCCCACCGGCCTCTTCTACCTGCTGGACGAGGAAAGCAGGTGCGTGGCCTGGCCCCGCGTGCTCCGTGCGCACGCAGGGTGCTCACTGTGGCGGGCTGGGGGGCGCATCTTGCCCGGTGGAGCTCAGGCCTGAAGGAAGGCAGATCTGGCTAGGCTATGCCCCGAGGAGGTGCTCACCCTCATGGCCACGCCCTACAAGTGTCCCCCTCCTCACAGAGCCCTAGGCCTGAGCAAGCCTGCACAGGGGGTGCAGTCTGCAGTCCAGTATTTTTCTCTCATTTCTTTGAGTGGAGGGGCATTGTGTGGTCCACTCAAAGTACGTGTAGGCAGTGCGTGAGGAGCAGGGCTTCAGGCAGGCCGGGCTCTCCCGCACTGCAGGAAAGTCACCTCAGCCTCTCACGGCCCCGGAGGCTCGCGGGTTCCTAAGTGGCCAGCTTGCCTCAGCCTGCTGAGTAGCCAGGGTGGCACAGAGTATACCACCATGCGTTGCCTGTGTTCTCACATCCATCCACGTCCCCTCCTTCGCTGCCTGTGGGCCGGGTAGAGAGGACACCGGTAAGAGGACAGGGTGCTGGCTGTGGACAGTGGCCTGGCATGGAGACCCACAGGCTGTGGACTGTCACACTTAAGACTCTTCTAGCATGTAGCGCCATGGGTTTGTCTCAGTGACCAAGTTCCATGGTGCCCAGTGACCCCCTCACAGCCCACTGGGGCCAGCTCTTGGGCTCACACTAGGTGCAAGTGGCCAAGCCACGGCCACCGGCTCTTCCAGGCAGCAGAAGCGGCCGCGTACACGCAGGCCTGCCCAGCCGTGGCCCTCCGCTTCCTCCCAGGGTGCAGAGCCTGACCCCTCATGGCAGCCAGGCATGGCCAGACCTGACTGCAGCAGCCACTCAGCCCGGCACGGTATTCGTGTCTGGGTCTCCTCATGTAGCCCAGGCTGGCCTTGGGCCCTCTGCTCCTCAGTCTCCTGAGTGCTGAGGTGTATGCCGCCACAGCCCGCTAAGTCTGGGGTGGCTGGTAGACACTGCCCACCAGGGGCCAAGCATTGCAGGGGCTGCTGGCTCCACTAAGAGTCAGCCCTGTGGCCTGGCTGACCGCCACTCCCTGCTCCCTAGCCAGCTGGCACAGGCCTGTCCCGTTCCCCTCTTTCCTGAGGGGACACCAGTCGCCCACCCCTTACATTCTCACCCCAGCTTCCCCCATGCCACGAGCCAGACACTGCTGGCCAAGTTCAAGCAGCAGCACGAGGACAACAAGTACTTCCTGGGCACCCCAGTCCGGGAGCCCGCCTTCATCATCCAGCACTTCGCAGGCCGCGTCAAGTACCAGATCAAGGTACGGTGGGCACTGCGCGAAGGCTGGGGAGGGTCTTGCGGTCCCCTCCAGCCTGCAAGTTAGAGTTAAGGAGGCCTGGCATTACGTTGTGGTGTACGGCCCTGGGGTCCCTGCTGGGGGACGGCCTGCCCCCAGCCCCGCCCCCTGCACGGGAGTGGCCCTGCTTTCTCCCCCAACCCACCACAGGATTTCCGGGAGAAGAACATGGACTACATGCGGCCTGACATCGTGGCTCTGCTGCGCGGCAGTGACAGCGCCTACGTGCGCGAGCTCATCGGCATGGAGCCCGTGGCCGTGTTCCGCTGGGCCGTGCTGCGTGCTGCCCTGCAGGCCATGGCCGTGCTGCGGGAGGCTGCGCGCCTGCGGGCTGAGAGGCGGGAGAGGATGGCAGGTAGGGTGGTGCCGTTCTGCAGAGGCGTGCAACCATGCGCTGCTCGTGCTGGGGTCTGGCTCATCTCCCCACATGTCACAGCCTCGGCACGGCTGCCTTCCTGTGCAGCCCAGGCCACCTTCCCGGGCAGAGAGGTGCCCAGGGTGTGGGCACGCCACACTGCTCTCGCTGAGCCTCTGCTGGCGGGCACACGGCTGCTTCCCACGCGCCTGCTGGGAGCTGTGCTGCGCCAGCAAAGGCGGCACGGACCCTGGCCGTGAGGGCCTCAGCTCCTGGCCCGCACCCTCCTGGGGTCACGGAGCCTGCAGGGCGGGCAGCATGTGAAGCACAGTGCTATCTCAAAGAGCGCTTCCTGTCCTCTCCTCAGTGAGCGGGACCTGAGGACGCCAGCTTGCCTCGAGGTCTGTCCCATCCCGTGTCTCCTCAGGGGCAGAGCTGCAAGCATTGGGGCCCCTTGGTCGGTCGCAGGCACACGGCTGTCCAGGAGGTTGCAGGCAGAGGCCACACAAGGGGCTGTAATAAACTGAGTTCGTTGTGGTGTGGAAGGGCACACTTCCATGCCTGGCCCACGGGTAGGATCATGAGCCGCCCTTCAGCTCATGCCTGGGGTACCACTCAGGTGGCACACAAGGCCCCAGCCTGGTCCCCAGCGTCAGGAAGGGGAGGGAAAGGGAGGGAGAAAAGAGAATCGATCTAGCCCTACGAGCAGTAGAAAAGTTAGGTGATTAAAGGAGGCCACGTGTGATACAGATCTGTAGGAGCAGCTGTTCAGGAGGCTGAGGCAGGAGGAGCTTTGCCGAGTTCTGCCTGGCAGCTTAGCAAGACCTCGTCTCAAAACCAAACCACAAGGGTGACGAGGCTGCCCCAGGAGCGTGGATCGCCACGGCCCCACAAACACTAAAGGCAGCAGGACCATCACAGCCTCTGGGCAGCCTTGCCGAGCGACCTCCACTCTGTGTCCCTAGGCCCCGGCAGCCCCGACACCCAGAGTCCTCCGGGAGTACCGCCTGCAGGAGCCGACGCCTCATCCGAGAGGCTTTACCGGTGAGCAACGCCATCAGACGGTGGCACTGCCGAAAGCAGACTGGAAGCCCTGCACGCTGGCTGACGGTCAGGGTGGCCCCGTGAGTCCGTGGTGGCCCCAGTGGCCTCAGGCATGGGGTGTGGGACAGCTGGACACAAAGGAGGCCTTTCAGGGCCCGGCAGTGGGTGGGGCGGTGGGTGGGGCGGGCCGCCCCGACCCCCACATCCCCCCACCCCCCACCCCCACCCCCCGTGCCCACAGGAAGCCGTGCTGCTGCTGTTGCCCAGGCCTTGGGCGGCCTTGGGCTCGCAGCTGAGTGCACGGGGTGTCACAGGTTTGTGGTCCCTGTGACCACTGCCCTGGCTGGAGCCTTCTGCCTGCCCTGGGGTCAAGAGGGTGGGAGCCAGGCAGGTAGCCATTCCAGCACACGAGGAGGCCAGGACAGGAGGGTTGGGGGTTCTAGACCAATCTGAGCAGCTTAGAGACTGAGTGAGGCCCTATCTCAGGATTTATAAAAAATGAAAAGGCCCAAGGACGTAGCATGAAGGCCCATAGGCCAGTGCATGAGGCAGCCAGAGCACAGTGGGGCGCTCCCTTGGGAGCGTGGGTGTTGTGGGCCTGTGGACCAGCAGCTCGCAGGTTGGGACAGGACTGCTTAGTCCAGGAGTTAGTGGTCAGCTTGGGCATGCAGCAGGACAGCTCTCAGCACGAAGGAAGGGAGGCAGAGCTGGCTGTTGGGCAAGCCAAGCCCCCAGGAGTCCGGCCCACAGCTCCTGGAAGGGGGCAACCGGGACTCCACATCCCCAGGCCCTAGCCCCAAGCGTGTGGAGCTGAGGTGCCGCAGCATGGCGAGGGACAGAGCCGTCCCCGCGGGCCGCGGGAGGTGGGCTTTGCGTGAAGCCAGGCTTCGTGCTGAGAGCCTGTGGGCCACAGGCACACTCTGGGCTGTGTCCCTGGAGCCCAGGGCTCCCTGTGGGTACCTGGGCCCGGTGGGTGCTGAGCAGCTCCTGCCCCGCCCTCAGCAGGCAGCAGCACCCTAATTCCTGGTGTCCACAGCTGTCCCCAGACTGTCAGGGGTTCCCAGGCCGCCTCGCTGGGCCCATTTCCTGCACCGCAGCGTGGCTGTGCCCGTCCACCTACAGCTAGCCTGGACCAAGCTCCCTTGGGCTGTGGGCCGCGGCAGCCATGGATGGGGCGGTGCGCCTGGCTCTGACTGTCTCTGTCACGGTCCCCTTTGCCCCAGCGAGCTGCACCACCAGATGATTGAGAGCATCAAGGGCTTGCCCTGGCAGGGCGAGGACCCCCGCAGGCTGCTGCAGTCCCTGGGCCGGCTCCAGCGGCCGCGCCCCTGCATCCTGTGAGTCCCCGCCGCACCAGGCCCGCCCGCTGGGCGAGAAGGTGCTCTCCTGCTCGCTCGCACAGCCTCCGGCTTCAGCTCAAGTGGCCACCTGGGGGTGGCAACGGCGCCCTCGGCCACGCCACCGCCCAGCCTCAGGACCGGCCCCCTCACCACATCGTGCTGACCCCACACCCTGGCCCTCGGTGGCCACCTGGGGCATGGCAGCAAAGCCCTGTGCTGTACCCACAGAGCCAGTTGGCCGAGTTTCGCCATTCGCTTTTGTGCAGTGCTGGAGTAGAAACCAGGGCTCGGTCCTGAGCTGTGCCCCCCGCTCTTCTCATTTTTTTATTTTGAGACCGGGTCTCACCGAGTGGCCCATGCTGAGCTAGAACCTGCGATCCTCTTCCCCATGCCCGTAGGTGGCACTCAGAGCCAGCACCGGCAGGAGCCTGCTGCTCTGGCACCGTCTGCCCTGCCTCGGGCCTCTCACTAACTCACAGGGCAGGGCTTGCTGAACTAACCCCACCCTACCCCTGTGTTCTCCTTGTTCACAAAACCATTTTTAATATTTTGACAGGAAGAGTAAAGGTACCAAACAAAAGCAGCTCGTCCCCAAGGTAAAGCCCGTGCGACGCCCTCACAGCTGTCTGCGCCAGCCCTGCCTGGCTCCTGGCAGCTTTGGCATGTGGGGTGGCCGGGACGGGACGTGCTGCCGCTCTGTGCCTGCTTCATCCCTGCCCTCCCTACTGTCCCCTCTGCACAGTGGTCCCGGGCCAGGCACAGCGCAGTGGCAGTTGGGTGCCCGGCAGGCTCGGTGCCCAGCAGTGGGGAGAGTCCCAGGAGAGGGCTTGGGAGGCCAGGGCGGCTGGGGCCCACAGCCACGCAGCCACAGCCCCTGTGGGTGCCACAGGCCTCGCAGTGCACATGCAGCCGCACAGAATTTTCATGTGTACACTGAACGCCTGGTGTCTGCCCTGAATAACTCGGAGCATGTGACCGGGTGTGGGCACCGTGATGGCATAGGTACAGGGCACCGCCAGGCATGTGCTGACTTCTGGTTTTTGTCGTCTTTTGTTTTTGATTTTTGACACAATCTTGCTATGTAGCCCAGGCTAGCCTCCACTTGGGCAGTCTTCCTGCTTCTGCCTCCCAGGTGCTGGGATGCAGGCATGCGCGGCCAGGCCTGGCTGGGTACATCATCCCTCACCCAGACTTTGGGATCCAGAAGCATCCCCATAGTCATGGGGTGCACAGCTAGCCTCTAGCACTCTGGGAGGCTGAGGCAGGAGGGCAGTGAGTTCAAGGCCAGCCTCAATTTTATAGCAAGATGTTGTCTCAGAACACCAAGAGATAAATGACAAGAGCTGGGGATTAGCGGCGTGTGAGGGCTCTGAGTCCTTGCCCCACATGCATACTTGCTCGTGCACGCATGCACACACGCACACACAATGTCCGCATGCACACATGGGGTGCCAGGCTTTGTGCTTGACCCTGAACACAGAACTCACTTCACTTGTGGACATCCTGTACACCTAGCCTGAAGGGGACCTTGTATAATATTTTTAATGATGAGGGGAGGGTGTTGGAGTTCTTTTTCTGTCTTTTTAATTTTTTTGAGACAGGGTCTTGCCGTGTAGCCTAGGCTGGCCTTTAAGGCACAGCAGTCCTCCTGCTTCAGCCTCCCAAGTAGTTGAGATAAGCGGCGTGAGTCACCGTACACGGTGATACTTTTAACGATTTGGCAATGAGACAGTTTCGTGGCAGGGGTTCTCCACTTCCACAAAGCTGCTGACCTCAGTGCCGTGGGAGTTAGGAGTGGGGGAGCTGGGCCTGCGGGGCCCGGCCTGGGTGCGGAACGACTCAGATGCAGGCCAAGAGTAGCCTGCAGCTGGGAGGCCGGGGCCACGGGGCTGGGATGAGCAGCTGCGGGCAGGCCAGGCCTGCATGCACCACAGCAGGGGGCGGGGCGGCGGGCCACGGCGCCAAGGCCACCGTCCTCCGGCCCACATCAGCCTGCGGGATCCGGTGGTGTTGCCCTGCCCAGCCTGGCCGGCTGGCTGTGAAGAGCAAGTCAGACCCCAGCATCCCTCCTAGAACCTGCTGGACCGCGAGTCGCTGAGGCTGATTGTCAGCATGACGCTGCACGACCGCACCACCAAGTCGCTGCTGCACCTGCACAAGAAGAAGAAGCCGCCGAGCATCAGTGCCCAGTTCCAGGTGGGCTCCGGCCACGCGGGGACTGCCTGTGCCCCCCAGAGCCCTCCTGCAGCCCCAGCTATCCTAGCCCCCGGGCCTCCCTTTGCCCCGGCCTTCTCTTCCCTCCCCAGCATCCCAGACAGCGCCCTCTGGTGGGAGCCCTCAGACCCCCTTTCTGTGCTGGCTGGACACCAGGTCCTCAGGCACGGGCATGCTAGGCTCGAAGGCTGTGACAGAGCCACGCCTGCCCTTCACAGACCTTTGTGAGAGCACCAGCTGGTGTGGCGGTGAGCACCTGCCTGGCCTATGTAAGGCCGCTGTAAAAGCAAGGGCAGGCGGGACCAGAGCCACCACACAGGGTCCCCGTGTATCCAGGGGTCTGACATCCCCTGGGAACAGCTGCGTGGCCATGCAACCCCACCCTTGGGGCTCCCTGTCCTGTGGCCCCTGTAGCAGCATGGCCATGCTCTGTCCCCAGACATCCCTCAACAAGTTGCTGGAGACCCTGGGCAAGGCTGAGCCCTTCTTCATCCGCTGCATCCGCTCCAACGCCGCCAAGGTGAGTGTCACCCCATGCCTCCCCCTGTGGGCGGGCCAGGCCTGGATGACAGCTGGGGGCTCTGCGGCAGGAGCCTCCCAGGCCTGTCTGCTCCCCTGGCCCTGGCTGCACCTGCTCCTCTCCCTGGCTGTGCGGGGTGCTGTGGGCATCTGCAGGGCCTGGCCAACTCCATCACGGCAGCCCTGTCACCTGGGCCTTGCTAGTCCCAGGCCACTGCCGCCGCCGCCTCTTTGGGTCCACTCTTCAAGCGACTCAGGTGTTGGGCTCCATCCCTAACTGCTCAGCCTCGCCCCGGGGCCAAGCAGAAGAGGTGCAGCCCAGGTAGTCCAGGCTGGTTGCCAGCCCTCACGGCAGAGAGCAGAAGCCGTGAGCCTCCGCGGATGAGAGCCCCAAGCCAACCCATCCCAGACCCAGGGTAGCCACGGCAGGGCCCTGACAGCACCGTGGCCTTGCAGAAGGAGCTGTGCTTCGATGACGAGCTGGTCCTGCAGCAGCTGCGCTACACAGGCATGCTGGAGACCGTGCGCATCCGCCGCTCCGGCTACAGCGCCAAGTACACCTTCCAGGTGGGCTGCACTGCGCCAGCGAGCAGTGGGCGGGCACGGGGGCAGGGCTCAGAGAGCTCCGTGTTAGGCTGAGGCGGGAAGGCCACAGCTCGGCCCTGCCCGGGCACTTGAGCAAGAGCTGGGCTCAGCACCTTGGAGCACAGCAGAAAGGCAGGCTCCGCTGACATCCAGAGCCCGGCAAGGCTCACACGAGTCTCCTCCTCTCCAGGACTTCACGGAGCAGTTCCAGGTGCTGCTGCCCAAGGATGCCCAGCCCTGCCGTGAGGTCATCTCGGCACTTCTGGAGAAGATGCACATGGATGAGAGGAACTACCAAATCGGGAGGACCAAGGTCTGCGGCCCCTCGGGCCTGTGCCCCACGCCCCACTCCCACAAGCCTACAGGCCTCGTGTTCTGTGGGCCTAGCGTGGGCGTGGCAGGGCCTGCATGCGGGGGCTTCACACCAGGTTCTGGCCCCTTTGCTGTTGCTTTTCTGAACCTTACACAGAAAGGTTCACGGAGCCCACAGTTCTAGACGTCCAGGAGCTGGGCACCACCTCTGCTCCCCTACTGGAACCTCCTACGACAGTGGTGGAGGAGGGAGGGAACAGGCAAGATGGGAAGCCAGGGCACAGCGGGTCATGCCTGGGAGGCTGAGGCAGGAAGATCACTAGCTCAAGTCCGCCTGGGCAACTTAGTGATTTAGCAAGGTCCAGTCTCCAACTACTTTCAAAACACTGGAGTGGAGCTCAGCGTGAAGGTTCTGGGTTCGATCCGCAGTGCCGCTGACAGTGGTCAGTGCCGAGCCGAGCCCTGTCTGCCCCAGGTCTTCCTGAAGGAGACGGAGCGCCAGGCCCTCCAGGAGACGCTGCACCGCGAGGTCGTGCGCAAGATCCTGCTGCTGCAGAGCTGGTTCCGCGCGGTGCTGGAGCGTCGCCACTTTCTGCACATGCGCCGCGCCGCCGTGGCCATCCAGAGCTGCTGGTGCTCCTACCGCACACGGCAGGCCCTGGCAAGGACACAGGCTGCCACGTGCCTGCAGGCCGCCTGGAGGGGCTACCGGCAGCGCAAGGCCTACCAGCGCCAGCGTCGGAGTGTCATCCTCCTGCAGAGCCTGTGCCGTGGCCACCTGCAGCGCCGGAGGTCAGCAACCAGACACACGGGGCTGCTCCACAATGCTCCCGGCTGGCCACGTGGCCCTGGGGTTGCGGGGGTCACTGTCTGAGCTCCCATCAGACGACTCCACCATGTTCTGCTTCGCAGCAGGGCTGCCCCTCACTGCACTGCAGAGACTGGGCACCTGCCAGGCAGCAACCCCAGGGCAGGATGGGAGGGCTCCAGGGCCTGTCTGCACTCACCTCCCCAAGCCCGCCCCCCTCAAGTGGGACTGGGCTCTGAGGCAGGAGTCCCCGTCCGCCAGGACCCTGTGCAAGCCCTCCCAAAAGGAACCTTTTCCGGCAGAGCCCAGCACACTCCGGGCCCTTAGGAGTAATCTCCACCCTTAGGAGGCTGAGGCAGGATGGTCAAAAAGTCAAAACCAATGGGCCATTTAGCGGGACCCTGTCTCGTGTAGGTCAGTGGTACGGCCCTGTGCAATGTCCAGTACCACAGAAGGGCCGGCCAGAGAGCTCAGCAGCTTAAGTGCCTGTTGAGGCAGTCGCAGGGCCTGGGGGTCAGTGCCTGGTGTGCTGTGCAGAAGGGCCAGCCAGAGAGCTCAGCAGCTGAAGTACCTGCTCAGGTAGTCGCAGGGCCTGGGGGTCAGTCCCTGGCGTGCTGCGCCCCGACCCTGGGACCCGCTAAGAGGGCGACGGAGACTGAGCATGGTGGGACACACCTATAACCCCAGCTCTTTGCAGGCTGCAAGCAGGAGAAGCACTATGAGTCTAATCTGTATAGTGAGGCCCTGTAGGCCCTGTGCTAAATACGTTTTGCAGAGTGAGACCCGAGGATTCCTACAGGGTCCCTTCAGGGCAGCCCAGGGGCCACCCAGCTGCGGCAGGTGACAGCTATTAGCTGCCACAGCCCATGCCACTGGGGAGGAAGCATTGACTCCAGAGGGACTCCAGGTGCCAGGAGAGGGCCTGAGAGTGGCTGGAGCCGTGGTAGTGTGGGTGGGGTGGAGCACGTGTGCCCAGGCTGTCTCTGATAGGGCCGCGCTCTTGTCTCTGTGCAGCTTCAGCCAGATGCTCCTGGAGAGGAAGCATGAGGAGCAGCAGTCGAGGGAAGCCCTGGAGGCTGCAGGAGCGCAGGACTTGGAGGCTAGGCAGGGCCCAGGGGACCTCGAGGCACAGGTGGCCGGGCAGGACTTGGAGGCTGCTGGGGACAGCGAGCACCTGACACCAGGACTTGAGGCACAGCCTGAAGATGGGGCAGCAGCAGACGTGGAGGCCCTGGGCCCTGGGAAGGGGCTCCTGCCCCCCAGGGGCACAGCCGCGGCCGCTGCTGGCGAGGGGCACGAGAAGGCGGCCAGCAGCCGGGAGAAGCGCGAGTCGCGGCGACAGCGAGGCCTGGAACATGTGGAGCTGCAGAACCGGCACATGCAGGCCTCTCGCGAGGAGCGCAGGAACGAGCCCGGGGGCGGCAGGGCTGAGGAGGCTGGCCCCAGCCCTGAGCCTGCGGCACCGTCCCAGGCAGCTACCGCCGTGCCTGCTGACAGCGCAGGGGAACCGGGACTCAGCCTCGCACAGCGGCCCACTAGCCTGGCCCTGGACGTGGGCCCCAGAGACAGGAGCCGGCGGGCTGACAGCCCTGGGGCCACAGCCCAGATCCAGCGGTACCAGCCTCCCGAGGCCGAGCGGCTGGCCATGGCCGTGGAGCAGTGGCGCGGCCGGAAGCTGGGGGCCACTGCCGGCAGCACGCTGAGCCAGTCCCTAGACCTCACTGACGGGCACCGGGCCGTGGACGCGGCCCTCACCCCCACGGAGTAAGACCACGCAGCTGCACAGGAACAAAGGCATTCCCCGGGGAGGGAGCCCCGCTGCCGTGGTTCCGGCTGTCCTGAGGGAGCCCAGAGCCTGGCTGCTCCCACCGCCGCTGTGCGAGCCCAGGACGGCAGCATCCTCCCCTCCCTGTGGGCGTGGGCTTGGGGTGGGGGGCGGGACGGTGCTGGCCTCGTCTGCCACTCAAGCAGCAGCAGACCCAGGCCAAGCACAGGTGTAAGGTAGAAACTGGAGGGGGCGAGATGACAGGCACGGTTGGCATGGGGAGCCCAGCAGTGTGAGGGTACAGGGGTGCAGACTGGTGAGGTGGCAGAGGATGGCACAGGGAGGTGTGGGCAGGGTGGCTGGGACGAGGACCCTAGAGCTGGGGTGTGGGGGAAAGAAGGCATGTGGTGCGTGGACAGGGCTCCAGGGAGGTGGGCCCTGCGCCGGACACCATCGGGCCGCGCAGGTAGAGCTGCGGTGCTGTCCGCAGGCAGGGGATGCACCGTGGACGTGGGCGTGCGGCAGCATCAGGTCCGCGAGTGACTCAGCACCTGGCGCTGTCCACGGGCAGCGCGCGCACGGGCCTCCGAGCCTCCTCCCGGCCTCTCCTGCCAGACGTCCCTAGCCACTTCGGGGAGGGGTGCGCCGCCCCTGCGTGCTTCGCTGTCCTGCCCTGTGGGTGACCTGCTCATGTCTGTGACCCCCCAGGGAGAGGCGCATATCCTTGTCCACGGGCGACGTCTCTAAGCTGTCCCCAGCCAAAGCACAGGTAAGCATGAGTCGTGTGCCTCAGCGCCACCTAGGACACTTCACGGAGGAGCCATGGAGCTGGGCGTGTGACCCGGCTGCTCGGAGGCCGAGGCAGCCAGAGCCGTGTACGGAAACCGGTCTGTAATCTAAGGAGAATTAGGGCTGGAGTGCCGCTCAGTGAGGAGCGCTGTGCCCCCTGCCCCACCCCCTGCCGGAAGGAAGAGCCGGGGCTGGCAGATGGAGCACACGGCAGGGACGCCCTGCCCCTCACTGGCCTCTCCCAATCCATCCCCACAGCCTTCGGAAACCGATGGGGAGTCCAGCGTCAAGAAGCCCACTGTGCACAAGAAGAAGTCGGGGGACGCGTCCGCGGGCCCAGAGGCAGGGCTGTCTCCAGGCTCCCAGGCCGACTCTAAGTAAGGGGGCTGGGGCTGGGGCTGGGGCTGGGGCTGGGGCCAGTGGCTGAAGCCTAGGATCTCTGTCAAGGCCCCAGGGGAGCTGGGCCTTCTGCACCAGTCCCTATGGGCCAGTGGATCTGCAGGAGCAGTTTTGGGCAGGGTGGTTGTGTCGGGCAACAGCTCCAAGGCCACCTGGCTGTTTCCAAGGACTCAGTCCACGGTTGCCAGCCCAGGGCACGAGCACCGTGGTGGGCATCCTAGGGGACAGGAAGCAGCAGAGACATCCAGGAAGAAGGGGAGGGCTCGGGCTCCACTTCTGCCCACCACCATGGGGGCTCGACCCCTGGGCACACAGGTCTAGGGGGTACTGTGCACCTAGATCAGGGCACAGGCCCCAGCAGGGTTGCCGCAAAGCACACCACGAGCAACAGGGCGCCTCTCCGCACAGCCAGCAGCTGTGCTTCACAGGCAGCAGCTGTTCTTTGCACTAACCCTGTGCCTGTAGGAGAACAGGAGAAAATCACTTATCTGACTTTAAATACGAACACAGAGTCCTGGCCAGGTGTGGCAGCACTCACCAAGCATCCAGCCTTCTGGAGGCTGAGGCAGGAGGGTCGGGACATGGGCCAGGGAGATAGCGCAGCCATCTAAGTGCCTGTCTGGCAGGCTCAAGGACCTGGGTTGGATCCCTGGTACCTCATACTATGCCAGCCCTGCTCAAAGCCAGCCGCTGAAACTGGACATGGTGATGCACGCCTGTAATCCTGGCCCTGGGGAGGCTGAGACAGGCCGATCCCTGCAGGTGCTGCACTGCATCGTGAGACCCTTCAACAAATAAATAAGTTACTTTTAAAACTAACAAGGGCTGGCCTGGCAGGATGGCTCAGTGGTCTACAGCACCTGCTTAGGAAAGCTTAGGCGGCTGCAGGGACCACGGTTCAATCCCTGGCACCACATGCTGCTCCAGCCCTGCCCTCAGGGCAGGCTGAGCTGGCCATAAAAATAAATAAACAAAAGTTCTGAAACAAGAAAAAAAAATAATAAAATAAAAATTCTTTAAAAAAAAAAGTAATAAATAAATAAAAATAAAAGTAACAAAGGCTTACCAGATAGGTCAGAGGACTAAAGCACCTGCTTAGGCAAGCACAGGGACCGAGGTTTGATGCCCAGCCTGCTATGCCGGCCCCGCCTGAGTACACTGAGAGGGCAACTGAGACTGAGCCCAGTGACACACGCCTGTGTGGGAGGCTGAAAACAGGAGGGTCACCATGAGTCTGATCTGGGTAGTGAGACCCTGTGGACCCTGTACTAGATATATTTTTAAAAATAAATTAGCAAAGGTGGGTTTTTTTTCTCTCTCTCTCTCTCTTTTTCTTGTTTCAGAACTTTTGTTTATTCATTTATTTATTGTCATGGCCGGCTCAGCCTGCCCTGTGGGCAGGGCTGGCGCAGCATGTGGTGCCGGGGATCGAACCGCGGTCCCTGCAGCCGCCTAAGCTTTCCTAAGCAGGCACTTTAGACCACTGAGCCATCCTGCCGGGCCCATGCTTTTTTTTTTTAAGAATTTATTTATTTATTTATTTATTTATTTATTCTTGTTTCAGAACCTTTGTTTGTTTATTCACTCATTTTTATGGCCGGCTTAGCCCGCCCCAAGGGCAGGGCTGGTGCAGCATGTGGTGCTGGGGATCGAACTGTGGTCCCTGCAGCCACCTAAGCTTTCCTAAGCAGGTGCTTTAGACCACTGAGCCATCCTGCTGGACCCAGCAAAGGTTTAAAAAGAAAAAGGACCGAGACAAGTCCTAGGCCATCTGGACTATATAGCAAGACCTTATCTCAAAAAAACCCAAAGCACTCCCGGTGTCCTGCAGGTCCACATTTAAAAGGCTTTTCCTACATAAGACCAAAGATAAGAAGAGCAGCCCTGAGGGTGCGGAGGAGACAGAGGCTGCAGTGCCTGGGCCTGCTGGGTCAGAGGCCACCACTGGGGCAAAGAAGCTGGAAGGTTGGTCACTCAGCAGCTGCGGTGGGCTGGGAGTCCGGCTGGGACCAGGGCCCACGGCTTGCAGTCCCAGCTCTCTACATCCCTGAGCAGGCCCCCCAAGGCCACCACTGTACCCAAGCCCATGCTCACGGCTCCTCCACGTCCCCCACAGCCCCATCTGGCCACCAGCCACGCCACACGTCAGGTGAGAAGCACACCAAGGACACGGGCAGCAAAGGGAAGAGGAACCGCAACCTCAAGATCGGCAAGATCACGGTGACCGAGAAGTGGCGGGAATCAGTGTTCCGCAAGATCACGAACGCCAACGAGCTCAAGTACCTGGACGAGTTCCTGCTCAACAAGGTGGGCCGGGCCGGGCCAGGCCGGGCAGGCAGCAGGGCTGGGCCGGGCAGGCAGCGGGGGAGCCCGGTCCTCCCAGGACCCCGTGCCGAGGGGGCTTCTGAGCTCCAGTACCAGGGACTTAATTCTGTCTCCTGCTGGTTTGAAACTACACGGTAGTTTGTTGTTAACTACACCACACACTTGACGCATAACGTGAACACTAAGATGGGTG
The DNA here is from genome assembly GCA_004027025.1 of Myocastor coypus. Taxonomy (NCBI): domain Eukaryota; kingdom Metazoa; phylum Chordata; class Mammalia; order Rodentia; family Myocastoridae; genus Myocastor; species Myocastor coypus. Next base: position 13,703 of record PVJA010018605.1, on the reverse strand, counting down.
CGGAGCCGCGTGCCCGCAATCCCAGCACTTGACAGCTGGGACAAGTGAGCTTCAAGTTCAAGGCCAGCCTGGGCAGTTCAGCAAGATGTTCTTGAAGAGTAAAATTTAGGGGCCAGCCAGACAGCTCAGCGGACTGAAGCACCTGCTTAGCCAAGTGCAGGGACTGAGCTTCCATCCCGAGCACAGCTTGCTGGGCCAGCCCCACCCTGAAGGAGGGCTGAGCCAGCCATGGAGTGCAGGCATAGTGGTGCATGCCTGTAATCCCAGCGCCAGGAGGCTAAAAACAGGAGGGTCACTGTGAGTCTGAGGTGCGCAGCAAAACCCTGTGACAATCAAATGCTTTTTTTTTTTTTAATTACCCTTAGCTATAACTTTGCACCCTCTGGTCTGTCCCAGTGCCTCTACCCCACTCCCGGGACATGGTACCTGGCACAGCAGGGAGCCCTGGCACCCCTGCCCACGTGGCTGGAGGCCAGCATGGTGTAGACCTAGTGGTGTGCAGCCTGTGGGGGCGGGGGAGCAGCGGGGCCCGAGAAACAGTGGCATCTGTCCCTGCAGGTCAACGACCTGCGCTCCCAGAAGACGCCCGTCGAGGGCCTGTTCATCAAGGCCACCGAGCGCTTCCGCAGCAACATCAAAACCATGTACTCCGTCCCGGTAGGTGGGGGCCCGGCTCGGCCCCGTTGCTCACCGGGGCGCTCCTCATCCCCCTACTCCCTGCTAGGGCTCTGGTGACACTTCGCTCTGCAGAACGGGAAGATCCACGTGGGCTACAAGGACCTGATGGAGAACTACCAGATCATCGTGCACAACCTGGCCAGCGAGCACGGCGAGGACACCAACCCGGTGCTCAACCTCTTCCAGTCGCTGCTGGATGAGTTCACCCGCTGCTGCAAGACCGACTTGGAGCCTGTGAAGGTGGGCACTCTACCTCACGCTCCCACCCCGCCCACAGCTGTCCACTTGCCCCCTCCACAGCTCCAAAGTGCCCACAGAGTCCCCGACCTGCCTGCGGCACCGGGCCACACCCACAGCTCCTTGGGAGCTCCCCCAGCCCCACCTACCACAGTATGTGCCCGACCCTGACGCGCCACCCCTCCAGGCTCACCCATTTGGGGCCTGTCCACAGCCTTCCTGACCCCCACGTCTCCAGGCCTAGCTTTTGGGCAGCTACACCGTGCTCTCCCAAGTCTTCCCACCCCCGCTTGCCTACCTGTTGGGCCCAGTTGAATAGAGAGAGGGCGGGTGTCAGGGCTGCGCACCCCCATGGGAGGGCTGGTGCCCAGAAGCCTCTGGCCTCCTCCCGGGGATGGCTGCCCTCGGCCGGGCATCCGCACGTGACGCTGGCTTTGGTCTCTCAGCCCAGCAAAGCTCAGAAGAAGAAGCGGAAGCAGGAGCGAGCTGTGAGTAGGCGTGCGCGCGCGCGCGTGCCCTGGCGGGCCGGCATGCGGCATGGGGGGGGCTTGCCCATCTGCTCCCAGCTCCTGCGGCTGCGCCCCACTGAGCCCCGCCTCCCCGCAGGTCCACGAGCACCACGGCCACGTGTTTGCCAGCTACCAGGTTAACATCCCGCAGTCGTGCGAGCACTGCCTCTCCTACATCTGGCTCATGGACAAGGCGCTGCTCTGCAGCGGTGAGGGCCCCCCCATCCCAGCACTCTGCTCCTGCGGCCTGAACCAACCTGCTCGTCCAGACAGGTGGCACGGCTAGTCGGGAGGCTGGAGCAGGCGAATTCCAAGTCCAAGGCCAGCCCAGCAACTGAGAGACCGTGGCTCCAAATCAATAGACAAAGAGCTGGAAATGTAGCTCAGTGCCAGAACACCTGCCTGGCTACATGAGGCCCTGGGTTTCATTTCTAGAAGTACAGAATAAGTAGAAGGCATGGGGCTGGGAAGATAGCGCCATGGAATAAGCACTTGCTCCGCAAGTGCAAGGGCCTGAGTTCAGTCCCCAGTTCAGGGCCAGGGATCTAGCTCAGCAGCTCATTGCCTGCCTGACAACAGAGTCAGGAGTTCTATTCCTGGTACAACACAAAAGCATAAAATGCAGCTGGAAGCCGGGCGTGGTGGCGCACGCCTGTAATCCCAGCACTCGGGAGGCTGAGGCAGGAGGATCAATGTGAGTTCGAGACCAGCCTGGGCTACAAAAGTGAGCTTAAGGCCAGCCTGAACTGCATAGTGAGACCCTGTCTCAAAAAGCAAAAAAAAAAAAAAATGCAGCTGGGACCTGGCTGGTGGGGTGGGCGGCCCAGGCACCTGTGGCCAAGCCTTTCCCTGTGTGTGGCCCTAGTGTGCAAGATGACCTGCCACAAGAAGTGCATGCACAAGATTCAGAACCGCTGCTCCTACCTGAGTGAGAGGAAGGTGAGTGTGCCCACCTGGACCTCGATGCCAGGCACAGCAGGGGCAGGAGGGCCAGAGCCCCTGCCCTAGTCAGCATCTTCCTGAAGAAGTCTGTACCCCAACTCTGCTCCGAGCAGCTAGGGTCCCTGTGCTAGGTTTGGGGAGCAGGCGCTTCCCCAGCCACCCACTGAGGACAGGGCTACCTCGGATAGGATCCTGCCTAGCACCACGGCACAGACAACACCAGGGTGCTGGAGGGGACCAGGGGCAGGGGCTGCAGCCCACAGAGGAGGAGGGAGGGTGCATCGCGGCGGTATCAAGACCCTGGGCCCTTGCCGCGCTACAGAGCGAGCCAGGCGCTGAGCTGGGCCACTTCGGTGTCTGCGTGGACAGCCTGACCGGAGAGAAAATGTCAGTGCCCCTGGTGCTAGAGAAGCTGCTGGAGCATGTGGAGCTGCATGGGCTCTACACCGAGGGCCTCTACCGCAAGTCTGGCACTGCGCACCGCACCCGCGAGCTTCGGCAGGCGCTGCAGACAGGTGGGCTGGCGGGCGGGGCCGCCTCGGCCCTCGCGCAGGCTCGGCGCGGGCGTCATGCTGCGCTGTCCACCCGCAGACCCCACAGCCGTTCGGCTGGAGGACTTCCCCATTCACGCCATCACCGGCGTCCTCAAGCAGTGGCTGCGGGAGCTGCCGGAGCCCCTCATGACCTTTGCCCAGTACGGTGACTTCCTGCATGCCGTAGGTGAGCCCAGGGGGAGCCGGGGAGGAGGGGAGCCCTGCACTCCCTGCCACAGGCCAGCCCCGCCTCCTCATGGCCCCCGGCTGGGTGGTAAGACCTGCCCTGGGTGGTAAGACCTGCCCGCTGCTCACCTGCTCTCCGCCCTCCCAGAGCTGCCAGAGCAACAGGAGCAGCTGGCTGCCATCTACACGGTCCTGGAGCACCTGCCCAAGGCCAACCATGACTCCCTGGAGCGGCTCATCTTCCACCTTGTCAAGCAAGTGCCCCAGGGGATGCCGCCCGCCTGACCACCAGGGCCAGCTGGGGCCAGGGTGGAGGCCTCAGGGCCCTGCGGCCTCTGCTTTGAGGCTGGCTCCCCTCTCCCGGCTCTGCCACTCCTAATTGCTGGTGGCCATGCAGGGTGGCCCTGCTGGAGGATGTGAACCGCATGTCACCCGGGGCACTGGCCATTGTCTTTGCACCATGCCTACTCCGCTGCCCCGACAACTCGGACCCGCTGACCAGCATGAAGGATGTCCTCAAGATCACCACGTAAGTGCCCCTGCCAGGCGGGGCGGGGCAGCTGCCGCCCTACACACACACACACACACACACACTGAGGTCTTCCTAAGTGTATGAGTGCCAGCGGGATAGCAGGAGCCCTGTCCCCTCCCCAGACTGAGTCCCCCAGTACCTACCGCCCAGGAGAAGGCCTTCCCGGGCTGCCCTGAATGCAGAGAGAACCCAGAGCTGCCTCTGCCCGTGGGCCTGGGCCAGGGCAGAGCCCCATGCAGCGCATTCCGGCTGCCCTAATGGAGCTGCCGTCCGGCCCGCCCCGGCAGGTGCGTGGAGATGCTGATCAAGGAGCAGATGCGGAAGTACAGGGTGAAGATGGAGGAGATCAGCCAGCTGGAGGCGGAGGAGAGCATCGCCTGCCGGAGGCTTTCCCTGCTGCAGCAGAATACTGTGAGTGGGGGCGGGCGAGGGGCGGGGCCTGCAGGGTGCTGGGCGTGGTGGGGCGGGGCCTGCCGGGTGCTGGGCGGGGCCGGGCCTGCCGGGTGCTGGGAGTGGACGGTGGGTGTGGTTGTTTGGGGTGTCCTTGGCTGGAGCCCGGTCCCTCCCAGCCCTGTCCTGTTTCTCCAGGCCCCCAGACGGGTGGAGTTTGCACCCCAAGCCCAGTTCTTCCTTGTCTCTCCGAGGGGTGCAAACCAGCGGGAGTCCCCATCCATTCCCCGTCCATTCACCCTGTGTCCCTCTCTCTCCAGCCCTGGCCTTTCAAACTGGGGTTCTCGTCTCCCTGTGAGGGGGTGCTGGTAGGTAGTGTGCGGTGGCCGCGGTGCATGCCAGACCTAAGGGTGACGGCCCGGCTAACCTCTCCACGTGCATGCTGGTGGCGCCCCGCTCTGGGGCCCAAGGACCCCAAAGCGGCTCCCGAGTGTCCCTGCACCTCCCATCCCTGCCAGCCCTCCCTGCCCTGGACCCAAGCTTCCCCCCTGCCACCTGTCTTGCAGAGCAAGAGCCCCAGAACCCCTGCGAGCCTCGACAGCAGCCTGGAGGAGCTGGAAGCACTCCCCGAGGAGGCCACCCCGGCCACGGAGGGCGAGGACCAGGAGAAGGAGCTGCTCCTGGAGCGCATCCAGTCCCTGAAGGAGGAAAAGCAAGTGTCTCCTGGGCCCCGGACCCCTCGCCCCCGCTGTCCCTAGCGTGGCGAAGGCCTGTCCTCCTGGATGCTTGTATTGAGCTTCCCCTGTGGGCCTGTGCCGTGGCTCAGGCAAAGCCCAGCCTCACCTTAACACTGGGCACAGTGTGCACTGGAGGCCAGCGCAGAGCTGAGCTGTGCTGGGAGGCGAGGACTCAGCGGGCAGTCCTGCAAGACCCTGGTGGGTCCCCAGCACTGTGTGCCTGTCGCCCGTACTGCTCACTACCTGGAGGCAGAGGCAGGAGGGTCACAGGAGCCTAGGGACTGGAGAACAGCTGTGGCCAGGCTGCGGGGCTGTTGGGCTCCAGGAGTGAGAGGAGGGCGTGGCAGAGGCAGGAGCGGGCTACTCGCTTGGTGCGGGGTTGGAGGCACAGGCTTTCCTCCGCAGCCTAGCTCTTCCCCTAGTGGGGGCAGTCTGGGAACCAGGGAACCCCGAGGGACAGGACAGCCTGCCCCACCTCCTTCGTCTCCATGTGATGGTCTGTGGGGGTGGCCCTGGACACGAGACCTTGCTCTCCAGGGAGGACATCACCTACCGGCTGCCTGAGCTAGAACCCAGGGGCTCAGATGAAGAGAACCTGGACTCAGAGACGTCAGCCAGCACTGAGAGCCTGCTGGAGGACCGGGCTGGGCGGGGGGCAATGGAAGGTCAGTATTAAGGTAGGGCCTGCTCCATGCCACCCAGGCGGGCAGGGTCCCCACACTGGAGCCGCAATGACCCCCGTCTGTCTCTCCAAGGGCCCCCTGCGCCTGCACCCCCCCACCCCACTGCGCCCGCCCCAAGCCCCCTCCCCGCGATGGTGCCTCTGAGGCATCGGCCAGCGTCCTTCGCCATGGTTAGAGTGAAGACTCCAAGGAGGACCCCTGTCATGCCCACGGCCAACATCAAGCTTCCGCCCGGCCTGCCTGCCCACCTGCCCAGCCGGGAGCCCGCTGGCCCCGCGCGGCGCCGGGAGCCGCCAGCCCGCCGCCCCGACCAGGTGCGCTCCATGTACGTTGCACCCAGCCTGGGGCTGCCCACACTCGGAGCCCTGGGGCCGCTGGGGGCCAAACGCAGGTACTCGGATCCTCCCACCTACCGCCTGCCCCCAACCCCGGGCCAGGCCCCCAGCTGAGGCCCGGGCCGGCCTTGTGGAGAGCACCATGCTGGCCAGCAGCTGCAGTGGCTCCAGGAAGGATCCAGATTGGAGGCTCCAGAGTGATGGCTTCAGAGTGCTGCCCTGGCCAGGCTCCAGGCCAGAAAGGCCACTGGGGCTGGTCACTGCATCTCTGGGTCCTCCAGTAATTGATGAACATCCAGGCCACTGAGTCCCAGGAGTGGCCTCACCTCCCCTTGCCATTTTGTACGTTTTTATAACTTTGTACATGGTTTACATAACTCGAAACTGTAACAGCTTAATGGGAGACCAAATTGTTTCATACTGTATGTTCAGACTTTGCTATTAACGCTGTCCGTCCTGTAACCTGGGCCTGGGCAGACCAGAGACTGCGGTGGTGGCCACACCATGGTCCCTGCACAGTGCAGGGCAGTGCACTCCGCGGCACCTTGCCACCCTTTTCCGGCTACGGTATGGGACTCCCACGCACTAGCACGGCCGCCGCCCAAGGTGCATTCCAGGGAGCATCCGAGCCTTGTGTGGGGTCACAGGGTGTGAGTTTGCGGCATCGCCCGCAGCAACACCACGTGCACCCCAAGGGGACCAGAATGCACCATCACACCTCTGTGCCTTCTGTTATGGTGCCAGGGGCTGGAAGAGGCCAACACTGGGACTCAGGACCATGCCCTGCCTCAAGCTGCCCAGTCCTGCAGACTCAGCAGCTCCGGCCTGCGTGCCTCAGGCCCCAAAGCTCTCGGAGACTCGGCCAAGGCCAGGCCCTGAGTGCCTGCCTGTCTGCCCGCCCACCCCACGGGTGGAATAAAGGGGAAGTGCCTGTGACCTTCTGTGTGGAATCACACTGACACCGGCAGGGGCGCTGCTGCTGTCTGGATGTGCTGCGGTCCTGTCCCCGCACAGATCAGGGGCTCGAGCAGGGGCTGGGGACGAGGAGTCCTGCAGCCTGAACCCAGGCTGTGCAGCCCTCACCTGGAGCCAGAGATGCTCCAGATGCTGAGCTCCAGTGCTGCCCAGCTGCAGAACTCATCCCTGCCATCACATGAGGCTCAGGGTCTGAATCTGCCCCTAGAAAAATGACACGATTTGCCCTGGGGAGGGAGGCTCGTGCAGTGGGGACACAGCGCGTGTGCGGCCCCAGACCTGAGAGTGGGCTATGTGTATAAGGTGCACATACACCTTATGCAAGGGAGCTACGTGTGACAGCACCCCCATCAGCCCAGTACCCTGGGACACCGGGCCAGGGAAATCCCAACTTGAGGCCATCTGTCTCAAAACAACACAGTTAGCTGGGTGTGGTGGTACATGCCTGTGATTACAGCACTTGGGAGGCTGAGGCAGGATGATTGGTGTGAGCTCAAGGCCAGCCTAAACTTCATGGTGAGACCCTATCTCAAAAAAAAAAAAAAAAAAACAAGCTGGGCGTGGTGGCTCACACCTGTAATCCCAGCACTTGGGAGGCTGAGGCAGGAGGATTGGTGCGAGTTCGAGACCAGCCTGGGCTACAAAAGTGAGCACAGGACCAGCCTCAACTGCATAGCGAGACCCTGTCTAAAAAAAAAAAAAAAAAAAAAAAAAAGCTAAAAATATAACTCAGGATAGCCTCATTGGCCCCCCAAAAAAGTACATGAATGTTATGTTTAGACTTAGGTACAATCTCCAAGGCGCCTCACTACATAGGCATATATTCCAAACCACTTCCAGGCCCACTCCAAAGCTGTGTCAGGATCAAGGGTCAGCCCCACTGTGGAGGAACAGCAGGACAGCCTGCTTCCTCTCCAGGGAAAATGGGGAGCAGCCACCCTGCAGATGGCCTTGGCCAGCACCACCTGTAGGTATGGGCACTCACGTGGCAGGGGTGCCTCCAAGGTTACGTCTGAGAAGGGCCAGGCTGGGACCCACGCTCTGTAGCGTCTGCTCTGAAAGCCCCAGGCTTTTGGCTTCTCTGTGGTGGACATGGGAACACCCCTTGGTCAGGGACCCTGGGGCTCCCCAGTGGCTCTAATGGTGCTACGGTGGACCAGGCTCTGTAGACCCGGAGGCACCCTGGATTCCTGGCAGCCTGAGAGGGGCTCCTCTCCATAGCGGGTATGGTAATCTCAAGATGGCCAGGCTTGCCCGGCATGGTGGCGCACGCCTGTAATCCCAGCACTTGGAAGGCTGAGGCAGGAGAATTAATGTGAGTTCGAGACCAGCCTGGGCCACAAAAGTGAGTTCAAGGCCAGCCTGAACTGCATAGTGAGACCCTGTCTCAAAAAGACAAAAAAAAAAAAAGATGGCCAGGCTCTCCCAAGGCGAGGCTATGACCCCCTTGGGATATGCATCATCACATTGCCCGCTTTCCGAAAAACAGGCCTAGAAAAGCTAAACTTGTGAAGACTACAGCTGAGGGTAGCGCCAAGGCTGAGATCCTGAGGGTCATGCGCACCGTTCTTGAAGCACACCCCAGGCCCTGACACCTACAGGAAGGGTGCAGGATACTGACGCCCAGGCCAAGTTTCTTTGCTGAAGAGAAATCGAGTAACGAAGAATCCCGTCATCCTGAACATGCGGAACAGAATCAGGACGGCGCGTTTCACGTGGTTCATCAAAAGACCTGGCTCCTCCGAAGACTCCTGGAGGGTTTAAAACTCGCAGGAAAGGGCCGGGGAGATAGCACCGTGGCACAAATGCCTGCCTGGCAAGTGCAAGGTCGTAAGTTTGAACCCTGGTCCCGCAAAAAAAAAAAAAAAATCGCAGGAAAGGCAAGCGATTTTGCCCCGAGTAAATATGGCTGGAATATTGCCTCTCGAGATAAGATACTACTTCCGCCCCAAGATGCGCCAGCGAACAGGGAGGCACAGGTCCGCCCAGAAAGCGGCCCGATGAAGCCACTTCCGCCCCCTCCTACTATGGCGCCGGCGGAAGGGGCAGGGTGCCGGCCACCGACGATGGCTGCGTCGAGGCTGGAGCTGAACCTGGTGAGGTTGCTGTGCCGCTGCGAAGCCATGGCAGCGGAGAAGCGGGACCCAGAAGAGTGGCGGCTGGAGAAGGTGAGGGGACTGTACGCTGCCCTGGGCGGCCGGGCGGTTGCCCCGCCTGCACGAGCTCACTGACCACTCCCTTTCCAGTCGGCTCCACCGACCCCTCCCGTTCAGCTGTGCCACGTCCCTGCCGCGTTGGTGGGGCCTGGGCTCCGCCCTTCTCCCTGGCCCTGTCCTGGACGCTCGCTCCGAAACCCCGCCTCGTGGTCGTGGCCCCGCGCCCCCGTCGGCCCTGTCCTACTGCCGTTAGAGCCACACCCTTTTCTCGCCCAGCCCCGCCCCTCGCTGTTGGACCGCCCCCTTGGCATGTGACTCCTGCCCTTTCCGCCTCAACCCTGTGGTCCCGCCCCTATCTGGGCACCGCACCAGGTACCTGGCATCTGGCTCCTCCTGGCAGACCTGGACCCTACCTGGCCCCGCCTCTCCCCTAGTTCCTTTTTTTTTTTTTTCAGTCTGAGAAAAGAATCTATTTAGTTGAAAAAATCCCAAGGATACTACTGTGCGCCCCTAAATGCAGGGGCCAACGAGCCTGGACCCCCTACATCACTTCGTAGCCACTTCAGATATTCTTTACAACACAGCAGGCGCAAAAGCAATGCCCAGGGCTGCTGCAGCCATCAACAGCCCAGTGTTTTCTCAGCCAGTTTCCCATCTTCACACAGTCTGGATAGAACCGTGCTTGTCGGCGCCACAGCCCACGGTGATGTTGATACAGCAGAAATCAGCAGCCGGGTCCTTGCCCGTGCTCAGAACGGATGGTCTCCCAATCCGAGTCATTAGAAGCCCCAGCATGCAGATTGTGTCTGCAACCTGTCCCGGAATGCAGTAGTATTACTGCTTTGAGGGCGACTTCTTCGTCTGCCAGAAGTCCTTGTTAAGTTCTGCTCTCACCTTGTCTCTAAAACCGTAGCCGGTGATGGCTGTGGGCACCTCCACTAGCAATGAGATGGGACAGGCCAGTGGCAAAGGTGATCACCCGACGGTAGTCCTTGCAGGTCCCCAGCCGCCTAGGAAGGCCACCAGGAGGAGAAGGGCCCCCAGCGCAGCGATGAGCGCAGGCAGCAGGCTGCCCGGAGCAGCACCAGGCTCAGGGTAGGCTTGACCACGCTGCCACCGCGGTTGGTCCCACAGCACAGGCGCAGGGTGCCAGCAGAAGAACAGAGCAAGGATCTGTCACATTGCATTCCTCCTGCCACCGCCATGGCTGCTGGGCCCAGATCCCCGAGGCTGAGCGATCCTTGTAGACAGGGTCTCTGTGCAGTTCAGGCTGGCCACGAGCGCGTTTCAAAACCCCGTCTAGTCTCCGACGCGTCGCACCCATCTCCTGCCGCAGCCTCTGAATGTTGGGCTTACAGGCGTGCGCCACCACGCCCAGCCCCCTCCGGGTTCTGACTGGGTGGTGGGCCCCCGTGGCCTCGCTGACCCTCTGTTTCCCCCCTCTGCCCCCAGTATGTGGGGGCCCTGGAGGACATGCTGCAGGCGCTGAGGACCCAGGCGAGGTGAGTGCGGAGGCCGGGCCCCCGGTGCAGGCTGGAGCCTGTGCAGCCCCTCCATGGCCCTCTGGCCTCTTCCACAGCCGGCCAGCCGCTGAGGTGCTCCACGAATACGCGCGCAAGGTGGACTTCCTGAGGGGCCTGCTGCAGGCGGAGAAGCTGGTGAGCCCCCCTTGGCCCAGACGCCCCACTCCTGATACCCCGCCCCTGACCCTGACGCCCCGCCCCCTGGCCACACCATGCCGCCTGTGACCCCGCACATGACCCCACCACCACCACCGCAGGCTTCCTCCTCCGAGAAGGCGCTGGCCAACCAGTTCCTGGCGCCCGGCCGTGTGCCCACGTCGGCCCGCGAGCGCGTGCCTGCCACCAGGACCGTGCACCTGCAGACACGCGCACGCTACGCCGGGGAGATGCGGCAGGAGCTACTGGGCACGGTAGGAGCACTGGCTGGACCCCGGAACACCAGATTGCGGGCCTCGGGAGCCCAGCACTCTGGGAGGCTGAGGCAGGATCAGAAGTGTGAGCCCAACTAGCGTGGCCAATGGGCGACCCCTATAGGTAGATCCACCCTCAAAGTAAAAAAGAGAAGCTGGCCATGGGATGGGCCTCTGTGAAATACCGAGCTCAGTCCTGAAAGAACCAGGTCCGGCTGTGCCGAGAGCTGGCCCAGGCTGGCTACGCAGACCTCTGAGATCTCCTCTCCAGGGACCTGACCTCTCCTTCCTTCCCCAGGACTCTGCCGGAGGTGAGCTGCTGAGCACAAGAGGACACTCCGGCACAGGGCCAGCAGTAACCCTGCTGGAGACCGGGCTGAGCATTCCTAGCACGTGGGACCAACTTGGGCCTTGAGGAGCCCAGGCAGAATAGGAAGGGCTTCTGCAAGAAGGGGCATTCTAGATGGGGCTTTGAAGCAACAGTAGGAGCTCACTGGGCAGCTGCTAAGAAGGGGAACTGACATTATGGGTGGCGGTGACAGCACAAAGGCCTGGAGGCTGGCAGCAGGACACCAAGTAAGTCCACTCCCCCCTTGGCCTGTGTTTGCTTCCAGAGTGGGAGCTGGAGGTGAGGAAGCGAAGGTGAGTGTCCACCTTGTTGCCATGGGGAGCGGAGGGAGCCAGAGGGCCAGGCTCCACTGTGGGGGTGGGTAGCTGAGTCCCACACGGGACCCTGGGGGACTGTTGGCCCCTCTCCCTACCCTGCTCCCTGGACACCCACTCGGCCGCCTGTCGTGTGTGGGCTAAGCAGGGTGGTTGGACCTAGGCCCACAGCTGAGAAGCAGTCAGCAGCCGAGCTAGACCTCGTGCTGCAGTGCCAGCAGGACCTTCAGGACAAGCTGGCAGAGGAGATGCTGGACCTGGCCAGGAGCCTCAAGACCAACACACTGGCCGCCCAGAGTGTCATCAAGAAGGACAACCAGGTGCGGGGCCGTGGGAACTGCTGATATCAGAGTTGGCTTTTCAGGAAGAGAGCCTTGTGACTCGGGTTGGCTGGATGAATAGGAGTTTGGTAGAAGCCCCAAAACATGACATTACCAGGGACCAGGGAGATAGCTCAGTGGAATAAGTGTTTGCCTAGCAAGTGCAAAGTCCTGAGTTCAATCCCTGGTACTGAAGAAAAAAAAAAAAAAAGATTTTTGTCTGAATGAATTTGGGGCTGGGGAGATAGCTCAGTAGAATAAGTACCTCTCTGGCAAGCACAAGGTCTCCCGGTCCTTGTTCAATCCCTGGTCCTGCCAAAAAAAAAAATGCCCTTCCCACCAAAGGATACAGCACTGGCAAAGGAGCAGAGGCCTGGGGCTTCTCCAGAGAGCAGCACCGAGAGGCCGCTCTCCCGCCAGCCCACTGACTGTGTTCACCCTGCCTGCAGACCCTGTCACACTCACTCAAGATGGCTGACCAGAACCTGGAGAAGCTAAAGACGGAGTCAGAGCGGCTGGAGCAGCACGCGCAGAAGTCAGTCAACTGGCTGCTGTGGGCGATGCTCATCGTGGTCTGCTTCATCTTCATCAGCATGATCCTCTTCATCCGTATCGTGCCCAAGCTCAAGTAGCACTGAGCGAGCCAGGCAGGTGGGGGTGTGGGTGTGGACAGCGGGGCCCGCTCTGGCCCACAACCCCAGGCTGCACATTGGCCTCCTGGGGCGCCAGAAGTCAGACTTGGTGGTGCATGCCTGGAGTCCCTGCCTGTGGTCCCCACTGGGAGGCTGAGTCAGGAGGATCTCTTGGGACCAGGAGTTCAAGGCCACCCTGGGCAACACAGTGAGGCCCGAACTGGGAAGCATAAAAGCAAAATAAAAGATGTATTTTGGCTATTAAATATATCAGAACACTCCATGTATAATGGTAACAAAAGAGCTAACTTTTTTTTTTCTTTTGACTTTATTTATATTATGGTGGGCTCAACCTACCCTGGAGGCGGGGCTGATGCAGCAGGTGGTGCCAGGATTGAACTGTGGTCCCTGAGGTTGCCTAAGCTTGCCTAAGCAGATGCTTCAGACCGCTGAGCTATCTCACTGGCCCAAAAAGGCTACTTTCATTGAGCTATGCAGAACCCCTACAGCGCAACCAGAAAAATGAAAGGCCTGCAGGCAACGTGCAAGAAAAGGATATACATGGTTTCAAAACACCACTCATGGCGAGGTGAAATTTTCAGCTTTGAAAAGAGAACCACTGTCACCCCAGCACTTGGGGAGACTGAGGTAGGAGAATCACATGCTGCAGTCCAGGATGGGGAACTTAGGGAGCCCCTGTCCCCAAAAAGCCCTGGGCTCTATGCCCAGTACTGGAAAAAATAAAAATACTTTATAGATGCTTTTTAAAAATATGGGGAGCCAGGTGTGGTGGCACATGCCTGTAATCCCAGCACTTGGGAGGGTGAGGCAGGAGGATCTGTGCGAGTTCGAGTCTGAGCCCAGGCTGGGCTACAAAAGTGAGCTCAAGGCCAGCCTGAACTGCATAGTGAGACCCTGTCTCAAAAAGACTAATAATAATAATAATAATATTACAGAGCTCTGGGACCCCCGCCCCCAATCGCTCGGACAGGAGCTTTCTTTCCCCCCAATAAAGCTATTCTCATGATAAAAAAAATTGTGGGGATGGGCTGGGTTCTTAAGTTTTGAGCCTCCTGCCTCAGCCTCCCAGAGTGATGGGATTACAGGTGTGTACCACTAGGCCAAGCTTTAAGAAAACATTTTTAAAATACAACTGCTGGGGCTGGGGAGATAGCTCAGTGGCACAAATGCCTGTCTGGCAAGTGCAAGGTTGTGAGTTTGAACCCTGGTCCTGCAAAAAAATAAATAAATAAATAAATAAA
>PVJA010018604.1:0-39588 GCA_004027025.1 Myocastor coypus | reverse complement strand
CCTCCTCCTCCTCCTCCTCCTCTTCCTCTTCCTCTTCCTCCTTCTCCTCCTCTTCCTCCTCCTCCTTCTCCTCCTGCTTCTTTTATTTTGAAAACCCATGAGATAAAGAAATATGTTATCTAACTCTTCATTCAACTGGCTTACTATAATACCCTAGACAAGAACAGCTATTATAGATTCTTATTCCAAATTAGGGAAAAAAGGCATGTAAGTGTCCTGCTCCAAAACATCCCAAAACCCAGACTGGTGCATAGTATTTGATTAATGCTTTGTTCCTCTGCCTAACATAATTTGCTTTGGTTTTGTGTTCTTTGTTCCACTCCTGAAATGTTCTGACTTAAAAACAAATGACCTCCCACTGACTGAATCCTCAGCAAACATCTGCCTGAACTTGTAGTGACTGCTAAAGATTACTGCCTGGCTGAGATTTGCAAAAATTATAAGAGAGAATACATAACAGTGATAGTCACTGCTTTAAGGACACATGTTGCACAATTGTACTAAATGTTATACAGTTTTGGATAAAATATTACTGGAGCCAAAAGCCTACAAAGTGGCAGTTGTGAGGGTCTGAGTGGGGGTGGACGGGAAGCTGTAGGGACCTTAAAGAGACTGTTGCTGAAAGTCCTCAAGGAAACCACTTGCAAAGACTTAGAGAAAGTGAGAAATATGACTGGAAGATGGAGAAAGAGGATTGTTGTTAAATATCACTTGTAATAATATTGAAAAAGGAAAATACACTTAATAAACTGGATGATGTAGCTAGGGAGACCTCCGGGCAGACTGTTCAGAGTGCCAGCAGGATTCTTCTTATATTTGTAGAAAAATGCAAGCAAAGCAAGTTAAGTTCAAAGGAGTTCAGTTAAACAGTAAAGGAATGGGTTTGAACAAAAAGATTTTTTTTCTCATTCTCAAGCTTTCCAAATAGCAAGCAATATTAAAAGTAAGAAAATATTTTTGAAAAATATCATGTCCAGGTACTACCAAGAAAAGTATGGTTTAAGGATGATGCTTATCTTTGAAACTTTCTTTGTTAAAACTTTAGAAATATTTAAGGGAGTGCTATTAACAAAAATGTTCCTTGTGGACATCAAGGTCATTCTTTTCACAAACCTTAGCCCCTAAACAACAGGACATCAAGAAATCTCTGGAGTACTTTCCTGTAGGTGCTTTGTAGGAGGCTTTCCAGAAGTCAAGATGGGTGAGTGTTGCTTTTGTCTAAGAGTGTTACATTTAATAAGACTTATAGAACACTTCTAAAAACTTAAAGAGAATTCTATAGGTATAACCACACTGTTGGCTTGAACTAAAAGACACGGGGACAATTTTTCCAAAAGGTCTTTGGACTCTTTAACCACTATGAATAAGGAACAGGATGAGAAAACATTGCCATCAGGATCATTAAGGTCTTTTATAAGCATTTATGATTCATTATCATATTTCCAATATTAGTGCTCTAAAATTCCACATTAATTGTACCTTTTAATGTCTAGTGTACACAAATTAGCTGTACTTTTTTTTTTTTTAGCTCAAGTGTAATGCCTTATTAAAACCCCACGTTGCATGTTGCTACAGAAATAAAATGGCATTTCAGAACACACCTACAAATTTTTGCTCTCTTGAAATCATTAGATATAAAGTTTTCTATATTTTTGTTCTTTTTCTTATTGCATCCTCCTGTACTGCAAAGTAAATTTTTCTTGGTAACATTTAGACTTTCTTTAATTCTATGAAATTACATACATTCAATATTTAGTTCTATATTTCTTGATCTATTCTCTAAATAAGAATTGTTCATATTTATTACTTTTCTCATAGTATTTCTCAGCATGTGACCTTTTAGAGATTCAGAGGTGTGGCATAGGGTCATATATGTATATACTTATCATGAGTGCTTAAGTTGATAACTGATCATCAGCTTCGTAACCCTTGTCATAGAAGAGCTGCAAAGTAAAGTAGCCAGTTGGGTTTCCGCTGAGAACAAGGTCAAATATTCTGAGCCCTTCTTTTCTCCTGGCCTCGATCATGAATGTGTACACATGAGCGAGTAGTAGAAAGGAAGCTTCCACTATGACTTCTCAGAATACTCTTGATCTTTGATCTTTCTTCCTCTGCAGCTTCCTCTGATGAAATTTTGATTTGTCATTTTTCATGGGAAATAAAATGAATAAGAATGGGGCCATTGAGAATGTTCACAGATGTACACACTTTATTAGAAGCACTGCATTATCATAATTCTCCTTGACATTTGTTGAATACCTTTGGCTGCCATATGCTATGCTAGGTGCTCTAAATGTGTTGTCTCCTTTTGTCCTTGTAATACATTAATGTATTATTATCTCAACTGTATGCGTGAAGAAATTGAGTTCTTGAAATGTTAAATGATCATTTTAAGGTCTGACATCATATAATAAATAGAAGTCTGGGATTTTAATCTAGGCCTTGTATTACATATTACAATCTTTAAGAAGTTTTTCAAGAGTGACATTCAGAGGTAGTTTTATAGTGAAGTCCTTTTATTTTCTTGGGGTTGAGGAACAATTGTACAATTCATAAAGTATATTCTAGCATCATTTCTTGTTAGTATCACAGAGAAAGTAGTCTAGAGCTACTTCTCATTTACCTGAAAAAACTCAGTCTTGTGAGGCATGAGATTGCACATTTTATGTTGGAGTTGAAACATTTTACTCCACCAAAGAATGGAAAAGATAAGGCAGAAATTGATGGATTTAGGTTTCGCTTCCTTCGATTTTCCTGATAAGGCTTTGGTGAAGATGTTAATGGTCTATTAAGTGGGAAGGAAGAAGAAAGGAAAGATAATGAAGGATCCTCATGGAGGTAGTTCTATTTATTTTCATGTTATTTTGAGTATTTGTGAAGCTTAAATTTTTTACAACAGTGTAGTAACATTTAGTGCATTTCTTATATTTTGATCATTCAAGATACATTCACAGAGGGCTGGGTCTGTAAGAAGAAGCTTTAAAGTGAATTTGCTGAGATAAAATGACTTATCAGTGAGTTCAGAACCCAGCAAAGAATGTTCATTTTGGCAAACTTTATACAATAGCAGTTTAACTAGAAGCTACTTAGATGAACAGGGCAAGCATGAGTATGAACCCCGCTATGTACTGTCTTGTGTATTCTTTCTTTATGGTGCTTGTTTTCCTACAACATGATAAGTACCAAAAAAAGTGCCTACTTTAATTTTGTAGACAATGAAATGAGCACATGGTTGGCTGGAGTTTACATTTGGTCGTATAGGCAAAAGGCCAAGAAGCAATGGTTGAATGGAATTTAAATGATGTTTACAATTTTGTAGAATTTCAGGCTATTACAAAGGACCACAATTTTGAAATGTCTAAATGTTATAACTCTCAAGACACAAGCATCTGAAGGTCTTTCTTTTGTATGTTGAATGGCAAAGTCGACATTATTACACAGCTGTATTGTTTTTACTGTTGTAGTAACTGATGAAGTGCTTCCATGCACCAAAGAACCACCAGTGCTGGAAAGTTAGAAATGGAGTCACAATATACTCAATCACAGGGTCAAAATGGAGTAAGGCAACTCCATTATGTACTGCAACTAAATACCATGTAAAACTTTCAAACTCAGTACATCTTTTGTTTGACTAAAATAAAAGTCTCACACTGAATTTAGAGTCAATTCATAGGGCTGCTGGACTTGATTATATAAGTGGATTTTTGGCCTGGTCTCTGTTCCTCACTAGTTGCCTGACTCTGTATATGTTATGTAAACTCCCTGAGCTTTAGTAACCTTATTTGCAAATTATAGATGATATTACCAGCCCCACAGAACTGGCATGATAATTAAATAAGATGATGTATGTGAGGAATTTACTACTCAGACAGAGATGGAGTAGATGAACCATGAATATTTTCCACTCTTCTTTCAAAGTCCATGTAACGACTATAGCTTAGGTCAGAAAAAAATTAAATAAATAGTTTAAAAGAATCTCTCATGCAAAAGAATTCTGGAAAGCTTTAGAAGAGAATGCTGACAATGTTGGCTAAAGAGAAATTTGGGAATTATTGTTTGATTTTACTGATGTAAATTATTTCTACCTTCTACTTGCATTGATAATTCTTCTGTTGATTGATTATAATAACTAAATCGCACAACTTAATATTAAGTAGCTTAAGAAGTCTATCTGACTTTTACACTAGCTTATTCAATTGGTTTGATATTAATTCAGAGATTATATCCTCTATGTAATTAACATATTGCTGGGGAATACAATTTTAAAAGAAAAGTCAGTTTCAAATGTCAGAGCACAAACAAAGATTGAGCAAATAGTTTCAAAATATTTTGTGTGGGACATGGTGGCATAAAAATAAGAAAACTTTCTAAGTAAAGCCGTTGTCCACATGACAGACAAGGTATTACATTTTATTTGTGCCTTAATAACACATCTGTATAGATAAAAGGTTGTTTAAAAGTCTTGCTGCAAACTGTGAGTGTTGCTTTTCCCACTAAAAGCTGCATTTTCCCTTTAATTTATGCTTTTGATACCTATAAACTGAGTGAAAATAAATGAAAGTTTCTTTGCTCTCATTTGGGGCAATACAAAGCACATTACTGATCTTGAGGAAACAATATCCACTGCCACACTGAACCCCAGGGCCTCCTGGCACCTATCGAGGAGGGTTGCTTTCTGACTGTTCATTTTACATATTTGTTACTTAGAGAAATAGGTGACTAGATAAGAATAAATCATCAGATGATAATGCACCAGGAAACCAAACAAAACAAAGAATATGTTGATCTGCAAGCTTGGTGACCTTTTGTGTTTGTTTAAACAGCTTGCTTTAATTAGTAATGGATATCACTTACTCTTATGAACATTATTGACAATTGAAAACAGCACCTTATAAGCTGAAGAATTGGAGAAATTTAATCTGAGTGTTTGAGTTCAGTTTCTTTAGGGGGTTGCTTTGTTCTTGTCATAATGCTTGAAGTTAATGGACAACTAAAGTGAAATGGCTTCATGTGTCATACACTGAGTGAAGAGGACTGACAAAAAGCCATTAGTGTCCAGGGAAGAAAGACAAAGGCAGAAATTCTATCTCTTCCAGATGAGTCCTTACGATTCCCCAAACTCTTTATTAGCTTGACAGACAAGAGTCAAGAATATTAATGTAAAGGTCAGATAGTGCAATTTTAGCCAGAATTTTTTTTTTATTGGCAAGGAAGTATAAAATGATGTAGAATGTTAGTGCTGTGGAGTCAGAGAGATGATCTTTTTAAAAACAAAGCTGATGGCTTGATGTTGTAAGTGACAATTTTGCCTGTCCTACTAAAAAGAAAGACCATATCTCTTCTTACCAGATGCAATTTAGCAGTTAGGAAAAGGGAAAGTTGGATCGTGCTTACTTCTGGACATTACCCTAAGAAAGTCTGAAATAATTCTGTAACTTGGAAACTTCTTCTCAGGCTCTTATGCAGCTGCACTGTTTTATAATAAAATCTGATAAAAATGTTGTTATTGTTAGCTTGATACAATCTGAAGACCATCAACTTTGTTCTTGTCAAATTATTGGTATATGTGAGGGACTACCATCAACTTTATTATATTTTAAAGTAGCTCTAAAATTGTTCTATAGATTTAGAAGGCTATTTAAAGCAAAGCACACATCTGACCCTTGTTGTTTGGTCTGCACACAGAGCTTTTTCAGATAGGTGCTTGAGAGTTGTGCTGTTACCTTTTGTTTTTTCTGTTAGTTAGGGGTTAGTTGAAAACAACGACAATGCTATTTCCTTGAAAAATTCAGCCACGCCAATCCTTGCTGTAATAGCAACATTCAGATTTTAATAAATAGTTGTAAATTAGTATTTGAGAAGGTACGGCTGGACCATGCTTCAAACACCATTCTTTCAACTTGAGAGATGCTTACAGGCAGGTGCTTAGACCACTGCACTATCTCCCCAGCCTCTAGAGGGCACTCACAGAGGGGACCGTGTGGCCTGAGTGAGTCATGAGGTCACTAGACCGACAACAGCATGTGAGCCTTACTTTGATGATTTTCTTTCCATCTTCCACAGCACCTTTACAAATGATGGCATTAAACATGTAAGTCTGGCCCTGCCTGCATTATTTACCACATAGGGGAACAATATAAAAAGAAATAAAATAAGAAAACTAAAAAACAATAAACAAGGGCACCACTTGTCAGCATCTGTAGTATGTAATGTAAAAATACTGTAGATATCATTTCCTTCTTTCATATACTGTGGGTAATTGAGATGCTGAAATGAAATGTAGTGCAGTAGCACTGTACTCGATGGCTGTGACACTTGAGTTTCATTTCTAGTTGACTAATTAACTAGTTCTGAGGCCTTGCATACATAACATCTCTGGACTCAGAAATTTCTTATCTCATGGTGTTAGTTCACTAATTGTTTGAAGAGTGGTTTTAGAAATGAAAGAAAAAGAGTCTTATGCTTTTAATTTATTATCTTTTTCAACAATATGCATTATATCAAATACTGAAATGTACTACTAAAGTCTTTTGAAACTGTTACATTGTTATACATTGTTATTTCTTATTAAAAGTAATAAAAATGGCAAAAAGAAATAAAAAGTACACGTTTAATTTATAAAGGTATACATTCAGCACAAAATAGGCACATAACATAGATGTGTTGTTAACATGTCATAGGTAATGATTAGGAATAAAATGTTTTCAAAGTTTTTTTAGTAGAGCAATAATGTGACTTGTTTTGGCCAGCCTGAGGTGGGCTGGTGAGGCGTGTGGTGCCAGGAATCAAACTTTAGTCCCTTGCACCTGCCTAAGCTTACCTAAGCAGGCGTTTTAGATTGCTGAGCTATCTTGCTGGCCCCAATGAAAAATTATTGAACTAATAGTTTCACTAATAGCTGAGAAATACTACCTTACCTGACAAGTGAGTAGATGATGTCTGGCATTTTCCTCAGCTCTAATTTCCCACGTCTTTTATAAACAAAGCTTATATTCTAGGAATAATCCTATTGAAAAGCCCGAAAAGCATACACTCACATACCTTAAGTAATAATTATCATAATATTCTTATGGAAAATATTTTGTATTTTTTTAATTCATACTTTGTTTTTCAGAGGTTTGAGTGATACACTTGTGCTTATAGAAAATTTGCAAAATATAGAAATATAGAAAGGAAAATAAAATTTCTTGTTTTAGTTCATCCTACTTGCTAGTTGTCAGTGTCTTTTCTCTTCTTCCCAGATGTACTGTTGTATTTGTGACTTTCTTTGGGTATATATAGGCATAATACCAAGCTCTGATCAATATGTCCAGTCCTAACCTATAATATCCTATGACACAAACTTCCCAGTGTTTTCATTCCAGTTGAGTAGAATAATAATCTGTAGAATAGCATTTGAGGTCTTTGAATCTTGGGTTTCCTGCATACCTTTTGCCCAAATGTTAGTACTCCCTGCCCTCAAATTCATTCATTTGTTGTTGAAATTCTATCTCCCAAAGTGATGGTGTTGAGGTGAGGATACTTGTAGGTGATTATATTTTTGCAGAACCCTCATGGGTGAGATTAATGCTCATATAAAAGGAGTTTCAGAGAGCTGCCCTGTACTTCCTGCTCTGGTGGCCCAGAAAGAATGTGGCATTTATGAGAAAGTGAGCCCTCTCCAGATGTAAAATCTACATATACCTTGAACTTCTCAAGTTCAAAAACTGTAAGAAGTAAACTTTTTAAAACAAACTACCTGGTATATTATTTGTTGGTATAGCAATTTGATACTAAAATACGTTATGAATGAAAATACATAAATTGTATTATGACTGTCCACAATCTTCTTTCTATTGTAGGCCAAAATACTGCTTTGTTTAGAGAGAAATTATGGGAGTTCGCGGGGTGGTGGTGAATGTTATCTCTAGAGATTACAATAGGAGTGGAGCACATTGCAGCGAATACAAGGTACTGTACTAATTTTTCTCTCCTTAAGCTATCTAGTATACTTTATTTTCTAAAAACAAACAAACAAACAAACAAGCTACAACAGTACAGACAAGTACTTGGCCACTTAATGGGACAATACGAGGATGGAGTCATCATTAATTAGCTCCTATTTGTTGTACTATTTCCTTTTATCAAAATTGTCCTGCTAGTGTGGCAACAAATTCATCCTTTATAAGAAGAAAAGAAGGGAAGTTGGGAAATTTTATCTAATGCATAGTGTCTGTCTGTCTGTCTGTCTGTCTGTCTGTCTGTCTGTCTGTCTGGTGATACCAGGGATTGAACTCAGGAACTTGCACTTGCAAGGCATGCACTTATTCCACTGAGCTATCTCCCCAGCTCCACTGAGTTGTCTTCCTGGCTCTCAATTTTTGGTGTGTGTCGTACTAGGAATTGAACTCAGAACCCTGTGCTTGCTAGGCAAGCACTTATTCTACTAAGCTGTCTCCCAGGCTCCCTGGCTCTCAATTTTTTAATGGTGGAAATATAATCCATTAGGGGAGAAAAACTGTGTCCTTCATCTCCGATATCTTCTTCCGTCCTTCTCTCTATCACCCTAAATCTTACTCTTCATGTTATGAATCTGTGGTCTTGTGGTGGTGGGAAACCTTCCTTCAGCTGAGTTTAAAGCCATGTTGCTTGCTAATTGGCCATGTTGTCTTGCACAGTTCTCAGAATAATGACGACTCTTCTAGTTTATTCATGGTCTTCAGGGTTTGATGTAACTTAAGAAAACAGGGAAGTTGATGCAATTATGTGGTCTCCAAGTTACATAAACTTTCAAGCAACTTAAGCAATATTGGATTTCTTTCTCATAAGATAATCTGTAGTTTTAATGTCCAGATATTGGAAGTTCACAGAGGATAGAAGTAGAGGAGTTAATTTAGTTCTTTGCCAGCCTTTCCACTAAGTAATTAGGACTATAAAGTCTTTTAGTTGTTATACTTTGCAGCAACTTTTTAGTGATATAAAATCAGTGTCTAGTTTTTTACTGGGCTTACAAATTACCTAACTGTCAAGAAAATAAGAATTCCAGTTTCTTTATTTCTTAGCTTATTTACTGACTTAGATTTAGTTATCAGTAAGTAGGAAAAGAAATTAGCTTTAAGGTACAATGAAATATGCAAAATTTTACTTTCTTTTAGTCACTTTCTCATCACCAGGATAAATACATTATTTGGCCAAGGTTTTCAATCCCTAGTTCTCTAGCTCCAAGGCAGGAAAGACATGGTGGAAGGATCTGCTGAAAGAAAGCTGCTCACGTCACGTGGCCTGGAAGCAGACAAGGAAGGAAGGAGTCAGGGAGGGACATGTGGTCCTTCCGGTCACACTCTTAGTGAGTAGCCCTCAGCTCCTAACAACACTTGGTTATATTTTCTCCATGATCCAGTTACCTTCTGAGCACATGAGGCTTTTAGGGCTGCTTTAGATCTAAATCTCAACCCCAGTTTTCTCTGCTAATTGTAAGAAAGCACCTCTCCTTTAATAAAATGCAAGCAAATGAAGTCAAGAGGGAGAGCTGGTGCATTTGGATGTCCTTCAAGGCTATTCACAAGGCAACCTAAAATCTCATGAGTTTCATTCTTATTTTTCTCAAGAAAATGGACAAACGCTTTGGCGATCCCTGATGCTAAAATGGCTACCTAATGTAGTATATGGCGTCCGATGCAATGTTTTGACAGGTTTTCAAACTGGTTTCGTGGAGCTAGCAGGCCATTTTGTGAGGAGAAGAAGAAGCATTTAGAATCCTGACATGTAGAATCCAGCCCCCTATGTGTAAACAATAGAAGAAGAAAAGCTGTGCCCTCGCTAGGGCTTCTGCTGTGCTAATTACAGGAATGTAAAGCCCAGCTGTGGTCAGACCAGCTCATCAGGGAGAGATGTGTTAGACCAAGAAAGGAAAAGAAGGGCCAAAGTGTTTTCATTTTTATTCCTTGCATTTTGTCTGTGAGAGCATCCAGTTTTCCTTAATTATAAACTGCTTCCTTTTCCATTTATAAGCATGTTCTTTCCTCTGCATTTAATGTAAGTGAAGGCGGTTTAGGCTGGAGTATGACAATGCAGGCTAAGATAGGCTGTCTTTGACATGGCTATATGCAAATAGATATTGATCTATATGCTCAATCTGTTTGAAAATGAGAGGTTCTTATACCATGTCCGAAGTCTACAACAACCCTTTACTACTCTACAAGAAGGTCAAATCGAGAAATCCAAACCAAAGGGAACGAACATGATCTCAACTTTCCAAGTAAATTTTAGTTTCAATTGAGGAAACTAATGTAATTTGAATACATTTTGTCTCCCAGCGATATTTCCTTTTTCATGAAAATGTAGGTCAAGATTTGAACCATAAACATATTTTACTGTAGCTCTGTCGTTTTCTATTAATGTAAAAAAAAAAAAGATAAGAAGACATTAGGAAGGAAGAGGAAAACCGAGGTGGCACTAGGAAACTTAAAGTGACCAATGTAAAAATATTACACAGACAAGATATTTTACCAGACTCCAAAATACTGAAAAGTAATTAAGAAACTACTTTCATGCTTTTACCATCTGACTCTTAATTTACAATGTGCAAAGGAATGGTAGAGTAGAATTTCATAGTAATATTTTCTGGAGATGACAATATCAATGTTAGAGACTTTTTGTATCATGTTGAGGATATACAAGCTAAATATTGCTATGTATATTACTAATAATCATACATGTTTGCTGAAATGTTTAAATGCTTTAAGTGGCAAGACAAATCTTTCTTACTTATTAAGGACGGGTTTTGCAGCCATAAATTGTATATGGTATTCCTATTAGTGGTCACAGAGAATATTCACATTTTCACTAGTAAATACCCTGTACTCTGTATTTTTTATTTTTGACATGAAATTAACAATGATTGTTACAATACATATTGTTATCTTCAAAGTAGTCTTTCAGATCACCAGATATAGGCATGCAAATGTGATGAACAATTAAGCATTAACTGCTCCTTTCAAAAAACCCATACAAATTTATAGTACAATTATCTTAGCTATCTTTCCTCCTTTTCTCCCTTTCCACATTCTACTTATTCTTTCCTTTCAAAGGATTTCTATCTTTTTCACAATATCTATTGTACCATTTTGACATTATTTACTCTTTTAGTTTCTTACAACTAAGAAGACATTACAATGTTTATACATGCAGGTATAATTTTATTTACTGATATAAATCAGACCTGCATGTGTACTTATATACCATATAAATATGATCTCTAGTTGCACCCATTTACCTATTAAAGTATAGAGTTTATTGTTCTTTATAGCTAATTAATATTCCATTGTATAAAAATATGACATCTTTTTGACCTATTCCTCAGTTTATAGGCATTTGAATTGTTTTCAAAATTCAGTAATGACAAATTGTGCCTCTACAAACATAGGTGCACATATATTGCTGTGATATAATTTTTTTTTCTTGTTTCAGAACTTTTGTTTGTTTATTTATTTTTATGGTCAGCTCGGCCTGCCCTGAGGGCAGGGCTGGCGCAGCATGTGGTGCCAGGGATCGAACCGCGGTCCCTGCAGCTGCCTAAATTTTCCTAAGCAGGTGCTTTAGACCACTGAACCGTCCTGCCGGGCCCAATAATTTTTTAAATTTTTCTAGAAATATACCCAGAGAGGGAATAGCCAGAGTGAGTGGGACTTCTAATCCTAGCTTTTTCTGGAATCTCCACACAGATTTCCACAGTGGTCATACCAGTTTAACTCCCACTAGCAATGGAAAGGGTTCCTTTTTCCTTCATAGTGGTACCAGTGTTTATTATTAATTGATTTCTTAATGATAGTCATTCTTTCAGGGATGAGATGGAATTTCAGTGTTGATTTAATTTAATTTGCATTTACCAAATGACAAATAATGCTGAACATTATTTAATATATTTTTTTGCTATTTGTATTTCTTCATTTGAGAAGTGCAGATGCATCTCAAATGCCCATTTTTTGTATTGTGTGTCTGAATTTTTGGGGTTTAACTTTATTCAGTTGTTTATACATTCTAGAGAAAAGTTCTTTGTCTGAGGGACAGTATCTAAGATTTCCCAATTCATGTATTTTCTTTTTACTCTGTTGGTGATTTCCTTTGATATGTAAAAAGTTTTTAATAAGATGAGATGCTAGTTGTTGATTCCTTGAAATATTTCTTGTGCAGTTTGTTTTTTTGTTCATGAGGTCTCTGCCTACATCCATGTCTTTAAGATTTCAACAACTCTCTTCTGGTATTTTTAATGTTTCTGTTTTGCTGTTTAGGTGTTTGATCCATTTTGCTGGTAGTTTAGAGCATGGTGATAGACATAGGCATAATCTTAGTCTTCAGCATGTGAAAAACCAGTTTTTCCAGCAGCATTTATTTATTTATTTTGTCTTTTTGAGACAGGGTCTCGCTATGCAGTTGAGGCTGGTCCTGAGCTCACTTTTGTAGCCCAGGCTGGTCTCGAACTCGCATCAATCCTCCTGCCTCAGCCTCCCGAGTGCTGGGATTACAGGCGTGAGCCACCACGCCCGGCTCCAGCAGCATTTATTAAAGAGGCTATCTTTCTTCCATTGTACATGTTTGTCCCCTTTGTCAAAGAGAAGGCTCTGAGTGTATTTGCAGTTGTGTCTCCATCTTCTAATCCTTTCCAGTGATCCTCATGTCTCTCTCTCTCTCTCTCTCTCTCTCTCTCTCTCTCTCTGTGTGTGTGTGTGTGTGTGTGTGTTTTCTAGTGCCATTCTGATTTTATTACATTTGCTTTTTGAGTCAGGAGTTGTGAAAAGTTTGAGTCAGGAACTGTGAAGCCTCTTGCCTTGCCTTCATTGGTCAGGATTGTCTTTGCTATTCTATGCTTCCCTTGCTTCCAAATGAATTTTAGGAATATTTTCTCTAGATCTTTGAGGTATACTACTGGTTTTGATTGAGATTGCATTAAATCTGTATAACAGTTGTGGGACTATGGTCATTTTCACAATGTTGGTTCTTCCTGTTGAGAAATAACTATTTTCTGAAATCTCTCTTTTTTTTTTTTTTTTTTTTCAGATTACTGTTATTTTCACTGTATAAGTCTCTTACTGCTGTTGTTATATTGATTCCTAAGTATTTTAGTTCTTTGGGTGCTATTGTGAAGGGCAAGATTTCCCTAATTTCTTTCTCAGTGAATTTGTTGTTTTTGTATAGAAATGCTATTGATTTTTGAGTGTTGACTTTGTACCCAACTATGATAATGAACTTGGCTTTCAAATCTGAGAAGTCTTTTAATGGAATTTTTTTTTGGGGGGGGGCTCTTCTATGTAACATATCATGTCATCGGCAAATAATGAGAATTTCACTTCTGCCTTTTCTACCCGTGTTCTTTTATTTCTCTCTGTTGTCTAACTGCTTTGGATAATATTTCCAGAGCTATATTGAGTAGGAGTGGTGATATTGACTTGTTCCTGATTTTAAAGAGAAAGCTTTCATTTTTCTCCATTTAGTATGATATTGGCTGTTGACTTGTCACAGATGGCTTTTATCAAGTTGAGGTAAAAAGCATCTATTCCTATTGTCTGCATCTATTGAGATGAACACATGGTTTTTGTCTTTGGCTCTGCTGGTGTGATGCACTACCTTTGTGGATTTGTGTATATTGAACCATCCCTGCATTGCTGATATGAATCTCAGTTGATTGCGATGTATAATCTTCTGAATGATTTTCTAAATTCTTTTTGATAGTGCTTTATTGATTATTTTTGCACCTGTGTTCATTAGGGACATTGATTATAATTCTCTATTTTGACTTGGTTTTTCTTTTATTTTGGAATCAGAGTAATACTTGCCTTTAGAAATAAGATAGAGAGAATTGTTTCCCTTTCAATTTTTAAAGAGTTTGAGAGATATTGGCATTAAATCTCTAGATTTTTGTAGAATTCAGCTGTGAATTCATAAAGCCCTGGGTTTTCCTTGTTGGCAATATCATTTTTATTACATTTTCAATTTCACCAATGACACTGGATTACTCAAGATTTCATGTCTTCTTGATTCAACTTTGGTAGTTCATATGTATCTAGGATTCTGTTCATTTCTTCTGTGTTTTCATTCTTATGAGAATAAAGATTTTTAAAGTAGGTGTTGATATTTTATTGAATTTTTATAACATTTATAGCAACTTCACACTTATTCTTTATTGTATGAATCTGAGATTTTTCTTTTTTTTTGATAAGGTTGACTGGGGGTTTATCAATTTTATTTATTTTTTCGAAGAACCAACCTTTGATTTATTAATTCTCTTTACTGCTTTCTTCCTGTCCATTGTGTTAATTTCTAGTCTGGTCTTTATAGTTTTCTCCTGTATTTGGGCTTGACTTGTCCCCCCCCCCCCCGGTACTACCGGTGCAGTATTTGGTTGTTTATCTGTGCTTGTTTTGTTTTCCTGATGTTAGAAAGCACTGCTATAAAATTCCCTCTGAACACTGTTTCCATTCATGCTCTGATAAGTTGTATCTGGATTTTTGTTTGATTATGAAGACTATTTAGTCTCTTCTTTAATTTTATCATGACCTTGGCTGTTCAGGAGGCTCTTATTTAATTTTCTCTGCAGTTATGGAATTTTTGTGATTTATTTTGTCAGTAATTTTCAATTTCTTTTAAGTAGTGCCCAATAATATGCATGAAAGGATTTCAGGTTCTTTGCACTTACATAAGCATGTTCTATGGGCTAGTAATTAGTCTATTTTAGAGAATGTCCTATGTCCAGCTGGAAAGAATATGTATTCTGATATTGTTGGGCAGAACATTCTGTAAAGATTTCCTAAGTCGATTTGTTCACTAGTTTGGTTCAGGTTTATTATTTACTTGTCCATTTCCTTTTCTTTTTTTTTTTTTTTTTTTTGATCTAGTTGATCTATCTCTTTGTGACAATGAGTTGTTAAGTTTCTCCGTTACATTTGTGTTATTATTTATTTGATTTTTCACATTTTTTAATATCTGTGTATATAATTGGGTGCTCCTGTATTTGTTATTTATATATTTATGGTTGTTATTTATTCCTCTTGGAAATTTTTCCCTAACAAGTATGAAGCAATCTTCCTTGTCTCTTTTGATCATTCTTAGTTTGAAGTTTACATTGTCTGAAAGCAGGATAGCTAGCCTTGCTTTTTTTTGGATTGCTGTAGCAAAGAGTATTTTTTTTTTTTCTATCCTTCGATTTTCAGTCTCTGAATTTCCTTACTTAAATGTGTTTCTTATATACAACAAATTGTTGTTTTTTGTTTCTTGATCCACTCTGTCAGTCTATTTCTTTAGATTGGTGAATTGAGGTCTTTTACATTAATGGTTATAACTGATGTTTATTGACTTGTCTTTGTCACGTTATTTTCCTGTTGTTTCTCTACTCTTCCACTCTGTTTAATTGCTTGCCCTGTTTGGTGGTTCTTAAAATTTCTGTCAAGATTTTTGACTCTTTCTAGAATATCTTTCAGTACTCTTTGCAGAGTTGGTTTGGTAGTCATAGATTTCCTTATTGTGGAAGTGTCTTATTTCTCCATTAATTTTGAAAACTTCCTTTGCAGTGTAAATCAGTCTGGGTTTGAAGTTGTTTTCTTTCAGGGCATGAAATAATATACTCTATACTCTTCCTGATTTGATGGTTGTGTTGAGAATTCTGCTATGAGTTTAATGGGCTTTTCTTTATAGGTGACATATTTATTTTCAATAACAGGTTTTAATATTCTTTTCCTATTATAAACTTCTTTGGTCTTGCTTATTATATGTTTCGGTGTAGATTTATTTTGGTTATGGCTAACTGGTGTTCTATATGCCTTTCTTATATGTGTCTCAGATTCTTTTATCATGCTTGGGTAATGTTCTACTATTACTTCTGCAAATAGTATCTTTATGTCATTTGTGTGGGCTCCTGCTTTTTTACTGACACCTGTCAATATTACATTGTTTCTCTTGGCTTCATCTTGAAGTTGTATTTCCTGGTACCTTGTCATTTTTAAGAGATCTTTCCTTTTATGTAATTGACTGCAATGCTTTCGTGAAGGTCTAAAAGTCTATCTTTAGTTTCATTCAATCAGTTTTTCTTGCTTTCAATGAAATTTTTAATTTCTTGAATATTTCTTTGAATCTGTTTCATGCATTCTAATTATTTCTTATAATGTTAATTCCAGGTTTTCATAATTTTTCTATGCTCCTCTTTTTAAAATACATGTCTTCTTCAGATATGCTGACCAATTCTTTCATTTCTTTCTTTATCTGAGAGATTATTTCTGCCCTAATTTCTTCTATAGCCATAATTGGAATTTTTTCTTTATTTCAGTTGCTATCATGTAAGAAATTTCATGTCTATATCTTCCATGTCTTTCTATGTCACTATCTCCTGGGATTTTTCTTGGTGGGCTGGAGACCTGAGATAACATTTTGCTTCTTCATCTCGATTCATTTCTTTTCTTTTCTTTTCTTTTCTTTCTTTCTTTCTTTCTTTCTTTCTTTCTTTCTTTCTTTCTTTCTTTCTTTCTCTCTCTCTGTCTCTCTCTGTCTCTCTCTGTCTCTGTCTCTCTCTGTCTCTCTCTGCCTCTGTCTCTCTCTCTTTGTTTGTTTCTTTCTTTCTCTCTTGTACCAGAGATCAAACTCAGGAGTTTGTACTTGCCAGGCAGGTGCTCATAGCACTGAGCTACATCCTTTGCCCTCATTTTGACATTTCCTATCTTAAATTTAAAAAAAATTTTGTTCTATGTAATGATCCTTGTGAGTGTTGGTAGTATATAGCTATATTATTAATATCAAGACTTCTCCAGGACAGTTTGTGCATTAGAGATATTTGACATGTGTAGGAAATTTTTTGTTTGTGTCAGTCCCATGATTCTAACTGCCCAATTAATTGAGAGTGAAATGTTGTTTTCCTTTTAGCCCAGTCCCCAGTCTTTCCATGTAGGGATGTGTTGAAGTTATTACTCCAAAGCTTCCTAATATTGTTACAAAAGAGAGAACAGCTGATTACACCAAATATGACGTCCGAGCCACGAGTAGTACAATTAGAAATAGGTACAGTTTAGAAATTGACAAACTGTGGTTAACTATTGATATTGTAGTTTAGACCACAGGAGCAAAGTCTATAGTCATATAACAGAACCAATTTATTTCCTCTTGTTAGAATGGATTTACCCTGGGGTTTATCTGTACAAGTTCACTGCTATGTTCTTGGTGCTCCCCATGCTGGCTGCCCCACCCACATTGTAGGAGTATGGATCAGGCACCAGGGCCCCTCCTGATGGAGAGTCCCTGGATGGCTGAGGGGCAGTGGAGAGGGTTTCTCTCCTCTGTGTAGCCTACTAAGGATGCCTCATCTGCTAAGATTAGCTGTGACTCCTGTGATGATGTGGGTAATGGTGGTGGTGAGTTCTTTCCCCTGTGGCTCACCAAGGCTCAGTGAGGCTCACTGTGACTTCTATGATGATGGAAGAGTTGGTATGAAGGGCTTCTCCTCTCCCATGCAGCCCACTGAAGCTCATGCTTGCTTCTTTGGTCTGTATGCTTTATTATTATGTTTTATTGAGTTGGCACATAGCTTTCTGATTTCAGAGAGGAGGCATACCACATGTGAGAGGGTTCTGAAAACTCCTTATACACCAGACCTTTGAAGACCTGACTCCAGAAAAAACACCCGATCTCTCTTTTATCCTATGTTCTAAGACTCACTATTGATTTGGGTGGGCAGTGGCTCTCAACTAATGGTTAGTACTGTGCTTGTGGAATTCAAAGTTTGGTCAAGTGAAACTTAAGGTTTCCATGATACATGTAGAAACTTGTCAGACTATAGTGATACTCATTAAACATAGCAACCAAATATCTATACTTTTTAATGTTCTTAGTAAAATGGACTTTTACTGTGGATCAGAGTGAAACCTAGGATTTTTGAGAAATAAAATGATAAAATCAGAAAGAAAAATGCTGCGAAAAATAAAAGAAGGTTGATGTCATTGGGTGTTTTCTCTCTCTTCTTGAAAAGCTTAGATTACCAAGTTGGCCAATGAATATTTTGAGTTTTTGAAAAATAAGAGAGTTTGGATGCAGAATATTGAAGCTAGGAGAAGGGTTTGCGCAAAATCGGGAAAGTAATAAGCACTCGGTGCCAGGAGAAAATTTGAGATCATTAATCATATTATGAGCTTTATGCAAGCAAGGCTTACTTAAAAGTTTGACTTTCCTCTCTTCTGGAATGTTCCTTTTGAAGAGAAAATTTTCACAATTCTTATCATGTAAGGATAATTCACTATTTTAGTTGAGTATGTTCTATTCAATGAGTATTGAGTACCTTCAGTGTTCAAAGTACTGTGCTTCATCCTGAGAGATACAAAGATATCTAGTAAGAATTATTAATATTTGTAGAATGCTTCAAAAGTCACACATTTATTTCCTTGTCATCTTGTTGAAAACTTGAGAAGTAGCCGTTATCACTAAACCCTCTTAAAGAGGAGAATACTGAGGCTCGGTAACTCTTCCTGTCTCAGTATATAAAAAAGTGCCAGACATAGGGCTCAAGATCACATTTTCCAATTTCAGAATTCATCACCTTTCTATTATACCAGATTCCCTTCCCTAAACAACCTTGGACATTAAAGTGAGAAACATACATAGCCTCAAATGTGGCGAGAGCATAATTGAAAAGTAGAATGTCATCAAAATGTCCAAAAATTGTACCAGTAAACACTAGATTGTAGTCCCCAATCAGGTACAAATTCTGCCACTGTGGCACTTTTATTTTAGGAGTCATGCACTTTACCTTTTAGAACTCCAGATCCTATTTTTCTTAGCATGTTTTTAGAGACCAAAGAATGTTAGCTTGCTATACTTGAGAATCAGATTTCTTGTTTTTTCATAAATACATAAATTAGTTTTTCATACTACGGTAAATTCCTTTTGATCTTTTCAGTCTATTTCTTTGAATGCTATCACTGACAATGTACTAGTTTGTTAACCTCTCTGCATTTTATTGATTGTCTTAAGTAGATAGAGCTTATTAAGTAAGGGATAATAGATCCATTTTGATGCATGAAGTTGAACAGTCTCCTGGAAATGACTGACAATAGGTTCTTCAGTTTGAGAGAAGATTTTTGGCAGCTTTCAGGCTTCTCTGATTTAAATGTCTTACAGGTAGCCCTATAGCAGTAAAGATTTAAGGAGTTTCATCTCTAGAGATGGCAATTACTTGAGATGGTGAAATTCCATAACCCACCTGCTGATTTTGAAAGGCTGAAAAGCATTTTATTTTTCAGATACAAGTTTCTGATGATATTTTTGTGAGCATTTTCTACCTTTGACTCTGTGATATATTTCTTTTTGATGTACTAAAATCAGTGTAAAGTTTTTGTTTTACTATTTCCCAAATCAATAATATTTCTCAATCAATGAAACACATGCTGGAGAAAGTTGAATTAGAATATCAAATTTTGACCTATAACATTCTTCAATAATTTTTCTAAATATTTTTTAAAAAATTTTCCACGAGTAGTTGCTCTGATATGTGTGTGAAAAGTACTTGATAACATTTAGACTGAATAGAGACTGTTTTTAAATCTATTGAGTCATCAGCTGTTGGCCCATCAGGCACCCTTCCCAGGAGCTGCCAATCAGTGTCCTGGGCCTGGAATGTTACTCTGTGTAGAGGCCAGGTGTGGTCCTGCCACTGGGCTCCAGATTATTTCCCTAGTCTTAGTACAAAATAAACTTCCTTGTAGTGTTTAATTGTGTGCATCATGAGGTACCTACAAGACTACCCTTTACCCCTAGAAGGAAAACAGGGCCTTCTCCAGCATGTGAGGGATGCCAGGCAGCCCATCCCTTTGGGGAGAAACCCTTTAGCCATGGAGACCAAGACACATCCATGATGCTGGTCTTGCTACACCCATTTTCCTTTATCTGTATAAAGCTGTGCTCCAACCAGAGTTTTTGTCTTACATCCTTCTGGGTTATGATAAGCACTTAGGTGATACTGCAGGTTCCTATTTCTGGTGGTCGGCATTGTTATACTCTTCATCATTTTCCACAAGGTCAGGATTGGGAGCTCAATCTTCTAGCTTGACCAAACACCCAGATTGTGTTTCAATCAAAAAGTACCAGTCTAGGTTTTTTCTATGTGCGTGCAATTGTTTTGTGCCTGGCAGTAATGCAAATGCTTATATATACATACATATATATATATATATATATATATATATATATATATATAATTTTAAAGACTAAAAATAGCAGAAACAAAGATAGAAAAACAGTTACAAGTAAGAGTACATATGGTACAGAATTTCAAAACCAGAAAAATTTAACACTGGCTATATTACATATTTTCATCATTGGATCAGTTTAGATTAATAGATATAGGTATGTAAGACTGATAAAAAAATTAAACAACACTTTCAATAAACATTAATTTTTTTTAACAGTTGACACACTGCATATTGTCCTCACAATACTTATACAGAGCACAGGGTTTGGGTATGACACACCTTCCAATTG
The DNA here is from genome assembly GCA_004027025.1 of Myocastor coypus. Classification (NCBI taxonomy): domain Eukaryota; kingdom Metazoa; phylum Chordata; class Mammalia; order Rodentia; family Myocastoridae; genus Myocastor; species Myocastor coypus. Next base: position 19,101 of record PVJA010018604.1, on the reverse strand, counting down.
ATATTGGTAAGGAAAGAAAAAAAAATTATTTTCTTTGAACTAAGAGGAAGCAGATGCATACACAGTCCAATGTTCCACAATTGCAGTAGGCCACCAGTGAAACTGGCAATGTTGGAAGCTATTGATCCAAGCCTCCTACAGCTCATCACACCAATCTAGCTCTGTGTTTCATGCTTTGTAATTAAGCTTTTCCTCTGGGTGATCAAGGGCAGGTTAAAGCAAGACTTGTATAACAAAATATTCATCTTTTGTATCTTCCAAGGTCAAATCCCCTCAGGATTAACTTTGGAACCATGTACAGTGCTTTGTAGAACTGTTGTCAGTGTCAGCCTCATGGACGAGTCACCGCCATTGCTTGACCAGTTTGCTTTCTGTGAAAGCCTGAGAGAATGTTTTTCTATGGGTGACTCTCCTTAGACACACTATAGTGAATTTATCCCTTTCCTCTGAGGTCCCATAATCTCCTTGCAAATGATCATTAAAAAGGTTCCTTGTAAGCATAGAACATCTTATTGGAAGATTTGTGATTATTGAGTCTACTTTTACTTGCGTTAATCTAATGAGTTTATCTAATTTCTGGTAAGAGTAGGAATAAAGAAGTTACAGTCTGGTGTGGCTCTTGTTCTGCTTTTTAATGATCATCTTGAGTTGTAAGAAGTTACAGCAGTTGCCACATCCTCTTGTAAAAATCCACGTGTCCCCACACAGTCATCAGAGACTCTAAAGCAGCGATTCTTAACCTGGGGGTCGCAACCCCTGCGGAGGTCGAACGACCAAAACACAGGGGTCACCTAAAGCCATTAGAAAATACATATTTTATTTTATTATTTTGTTCTGAATCATAACTGTAGCAAAATCACAGTTTTGAAGTAGCCACCAAAATTATTTTTTGGTTTGGGGTCACTGCAACACGAGGAACTGTTTTGCGGGGTCACGGCATCAGAAAGGTTGAGAGCCACTGCTAAAGTGTGTTGTGTGTTTCCCTGCTTCCTTCCATCTTCACCGCATCGTTCTGGCCCAGGGGACCATCCACTCTCGTCTGCATTACTCCTATCACTTAGTGCAAGGCTCCTATCACTTATCCTCCCCTCATAGTCCAATAATCTCCTTAAAAAATAAATCAGATGTTGTAGTCCTCCTGGTCAAAACTGTGGAACGTCATCCCATCACGCTTAGAATAAAACCTTACAAATCCATTTTGTGGCCTGTATAGCACAGGATTTACCTTAAGCAAATTAAAATATAGAAAAAGGGGGAAACTCATCATACCCTATGTAGCAAGTAAAACCTTGCATCCTACCATTATTTGGTAAGAGGAGATCAGATAAAGGGTTATAGGTCAGAATTAGTCCAAGTGATAGATATGAATATCCCATTTAACACACTAGATAACTAAGTATTGCACTGTGTTGAAACTACTATCATAAGACTGGGTGTGGCAGCACGTGCCTGTATTCCCAGCTCTTGAGAGGCTGTAAACAGGCAGATCACTGAGTCTAATCTAGTAGTGAGACCCTGAACACCCTGAGATCCTTCCCTAAAATATAAAAAATAAAATAAAATAAAACTTTTAATAAAAGAAAGTATTATCATGACCAAGTACTTTTTATGTCAGGAGTGAAATGACAGTCCAAAATTAGAAGACCCATCTATTCTTTCATTGAGTTAAATAATTTTGTACTTCTTTATAATCATACAAATTCCAAAACCCTTATGCGGAGCTACAGAATTTGTGCGCCTACATTTGGATGTCTCCCAAGCATTCTCAGAGTGAATGGGCGCAAAGACAAGTTCTGAGGTTCTGTCCAAGACCCACTCCTTTCCTGTCTTCCCTGACTCAGTAAGTGGTCCCCTTTTCCCTCCATTCCATCTGAAGCTGATCATTCTCAAGGCCTCCCTGCTACTGTTGCAGCCTCAGTTGCCACACTTTGCCCACCTGTTGCATGGTCTTCCTGTTGCCATCTTTGCTCTACTTTATTCAGTTCTTGACAGAGTAATCCTGTTAAAACATAAGCTAGAATTGTGCCACTGGGCTCAGGACACCCCCATGGCTTTTCCCAGTTCCTCAGAATAGAAGCGAGCTGTAGCGTAACATGCTATCTTCTAAGATCCCGTGTCTGTCCCCTTCCCTCTGGAGCCTCATGCCCTGCTGGTCTCCATCTCCTCCACTGGGTCTAGCGCAGGACTTGGCTGTTATCAGCTTGGTTTGCTTTGTTCTTCTCCCAGTTAGCCACATAGGTTTGTTGTTTGACAATTATTGAACTGTATCTTTCCAGTGAAACTACCCTTGGACGACCTATTCAAAATTGCCAACTTTCTATGCTTATTTTAGTGTATTTGCTTTGTATTACTAATATGTTCCTTTATTTTAATATGGTTTTCAAGTTTGAAATTTTGATGTGCCTATTCTACTATTTCTACTTCTAATGGTATATTTATTGTGATACATTGAAAGAGTTGTGGTCTTTAACTGACTTGTTTTCTGTGCTTGCCTGGCATTTTTCCCTCAAAGTGCCAACTATGTCATTACATAATGCAAATAGAGAAAGGGTAGACCCTCTCCAAGGTCATCTTCAAAGACCCTCCTGTGTGTGTGTGTGTGTGTGTGTGTGTGAGTGTGTGTGTGTGAGAGAGAGAAAGAGAGACAGAGACAGAGACAGAGACGGAGAGAGCAGTAAGATAGAGACTAGATACCAGAAAATTATAGCCTATTAAATAGTCACTTAAATAATATCTTCACATTTTGCATTTCAAGGAGAAGCAACTGAAGAGCAAGACAAACACAGACTATAATTCATGTGCCCTGAGGGTTTGGGGTGATCACTTGGCGGAAGTTAGGTAGTTTTCTTTTTTCAGGGACAAAACCCAGGGCTTTTGTCTTGCTCTGCTTTATCCTCTGGAAATTCCTGGATCTGAAATCTGAGTGGTGCAGGCCTGGAGCAATGTGGGCGGGCAGGAGCCAAGAGAAGAGCAGGCAATGACAGCACGGGTATCTTTCCTCTTTTCTCTTCCCACCCCATGCCATGCTAGCCCTCCTATCTCACATCAATGCTTGCACTCAACAAACACAAGTTCACTGCTCCCTTTCCTGGCAGTGTTGTATTGTCTTGATCTCTTGTTTTCTCAGTCTCATGAGCTTTAAAAGCATGACGAGACTTTCATGTGGGGCCCAGAATTTGTGCTACTTCAACATTTTTTCGGAGTAAAATATTAATGAACTCATTTATCAATTATTTCTTCAACTATGTGATTTGAATTTTGTTCGTTGTTATATCCATAGGTCCTCAGCTACTGAGAATTACACAAAAAGTTTCCAAGAGTTATTGAATAAAGCTCTCAGAAAAGTAAGACTTGAAGGACTTCCTACTAAAGTCTACGGCTTCAAAAGTCTAAGTATTGTGCTCCTTAGAGAGATATTAAGCATTTTCCTGTTGAGGATAGCAGCAAGACAAGGATGCCAGCCATCACTGCAGCAAATGTCAACTAAAAAGGGCCTAATCACAATGTATATGGGAAAAATGAGTTAAGAATTTTTTTTTTTTTTTTTTTTTTTGTGGGACCAGGGTTCGAACTCACGACCTTGCACTTGCCCAGCAGGCACTTGTGCCTCGGAGCTACCTCCCCAGCCCCCCGAGCTAAGAAATTTTGGATATCAAGAATAATAAGTGGAGTGTGGTGGCTGATTTTAAATTTCTATGTCAATTTGAGTACACTAGAGGATGAACAGATTTCTCATAAAATTATATTTCTGTAGATGTGTTTCCAGAGGAGTTTAGCATTAAACTCAGTGGGAAAATGAGGAAGATTTGACCTTATTATGTACAGGCAACATTTAATCTGTCTAAAGCTTGAATAGAATGAAAAAGATGGAGGAAGCACTCCCTCTGACTCGTGGAAGCCATTTCCTCCTGCCCTAGACATCAGAGCTCCTGAGTTTGAGTCTTCTGGCTCTGGAATTCAAACCAGCAGCTTCCCTGACCCTCAGGCCTTTAGGCTGGGATTGAGTGTGTTATGCTATCATCCCATCTGGTAACCAGGCCTTTGGACTTGAGCTGTAACAGCACTAGCCTTTCCTGGATCTCATCTTACACAGAAGTCTACGTCTGTGTCTGTGTCATCTGTATCTGTATCTATATCATCTATATCCAGCCCCTTCTCTATCTCTATTATTATCACATCATCTAGCTCCTATTGATCCTACAGTTCAGTTTCCCTGGAGAACTCTGGTTCATGCAGAGAGGGTGCCCCACTAGGTTGTTCAGTATAGTAAAAAACTATAGAGCTACATCCAAAAATTGAGCCAGTTCAGTGAGAGACAAATATACATTTTCCATTTATTTCTCCGTTCTATTTTTACTTGGGGTTTTATGACCTGGTTGCCATTTGTATATTCACAAACATGTATATGATTTTGATTATAACTAAAGTAGTAACACAAATTAATGAAAATTTGATTATTTTGATGTGGAAAACTGAAATTCTATCCCTACCATGCATTAAAAGTGTACCAAACAGAAGGAAGTTCTATAAGTAAAAGATAACAACGCAGAGCTAGTAGAAGGAGATACTGGAGAGCATCACTGTAGTCTTTAAGCAAAAAGAATCTCAAGAAGGATCCACAGAAAATGAACTGATGGGGAAATCTGATGAATTTAACATCAAACTTAAGAATTTCTTGAAACTTGAGATTACCTTGGAAAAGAGAGGTGCAGTATAGTTTAGAAGAAGGTTTTGCAATTCTAAAGCCAACAAAGAAATCTAGAAAGACTAAGAAATTCCTACAAGTGGGAGGGGGGCTTTCAGGTTAGCTCAGTGGTTTAAGAGCCTGCACAGGCAATCCCAGTCAGGCACAGGGAACAGTGGTTCAATCCCCACACTCACCCCTTAAGGCAGCCTGAGCCAACCAAAAAAAAAAAGAAATTCCTACAAATGACTATCATAAATACAACAACAAAGCATACACTTCAGGGCAATGACAGCGCCCTGTGAAGGGACGCATAGAAGTAAGGTGCATCGTGAAAATGGATGCTTGAGGGATTACAGGTGGAGGCGAAGAACAGGAGGCATTACCAAGGTGGGCAGGTAAACTGTGGCTTGTACCTATGACAGGATATGGAATTCAAAGCAAACCCTTATATTTATGTTCAGGCCAATGAGTATAACTGGCAGCCATGGTGGTAGGGGGCACACAAGGAATGGCATGTAGTTATTAATACAATTTGTAATTTAATATTAATATGCTAAAGTCATATTTTAATTTTGTGTGTACTAATGAATATTCTACTTTTCAAAGAAACTTGTGTGCCTCGAGACAAATCCACAGAAAGCATTGCAGTGAGTGAAAAAATGAAGCGGGAGACTTTTAGTGTGCTATGTATATAAGCTAGGACATGTAACTAACTGTAATGCACCAGGGACTTAAAACAAGCTAGGTACATAACATAGGGATAGAGTGGCCAGTGTAGGTCACAGAGGCATTTTCAGGACTTCTGTTCCCAGACCATTACATGGTCCTCTATGCTGAACAGAAATAGTCTAGGACAGCTCCCACCAAGATTCTTTTCCTCATGTTAACAGTGGTTGCAGTTTTAGACAAGGAAACTCTACTGCTGTTATGAGAAATCTCCTCCACTGTATTGCTTTTCATCCACCGGTAAGAAGTGAAGAAAAGAAATCTTCATATGAGGACCTTAGGGCTCAAAACACTGCACTGAAATTTATGCGAGGGATAATGCTAGCCACTTGGATGTAAGAAGGAATTTCTGTCTTCACAGAGCTTACAGGTTAGTGGAGCAGACCGAACCATAGATAAAGACAATAATGTGCTATATGTAATGAAATGTAGCTGAAACAATATTTGATGTTAAAAATTAAAACTTTAATCTGTCAGTCCTCGAATAAAGGTGATTTATTGTTATCCTTGTGCATGAACCTAAGAAGGTAGGTATAGTTGAAATAATAGGAAAACAAGGGCTAGGGAGTTAGCCTGGAGGCATGAGCGCCTGCCTGGTAAGTGCAAGGTTCTGAGTTCGAGTCCTGGTACTACCTACCATGCCAGCCCTGGAACTCAGCATGTTGGTACATGCTTGTAATACCAATACTAGGGAGGCTGAAACAAAAGGATCACTAAAAGCCCAAACTGCATAGCAAGACCCTATATCAAAAATAAAATTGAAAATAATAGGAAACAAGAAACAAGAGACAGCATATAATCCATGGCTTATTTTCAGTGATTTACAGAAATTAAATATTTCTAAAAATTTCCATGAAAAAATCATCTTATATATGAACAAAATGTAAATTGATACAGTATTCATTAGGGGGAATTGAAAAGGAAACAAAATCATTCAAGTCCTAGTGCTTCAATTGTATAATAAGCAAATCTTTTTCTCCAAATGACTATTTGAAGGAATGCAAGTTAATTTTTTAAAACAAATTACCAGCTCTGTAGTATTCAGTACTCTGAAATGATGAAGCTAAATTAGTGAAAGAGATATTAGGGTAAAAATTTATCTTTTTTGAGCATGCTGGTTAAGTTATTTTTCCCAGCTAATGACATTTTAAATATAGAGTTCCCTGTTCTTCAAATTGTGTTGATAGCATCAATGTTGGCTTTGTAATCCCTTCTTCCACTTTTGGCTTTGATTCATGCCAGTGTCTGAAGACACAATCGGGCCCTTCATCTTCAAGCAGTGGCACATTTATTTTTGTGGGTACTGACCTCTTGCTTGAAAGTGAAAAAGCTTTCTGTCACTATCTTTGGAAGATAGGGAAAATTAGTGTGAGGGGCACTGAGACGTCCCAAACTTGAAAAGGATATATTTAAGCAAAAGAAAAAGCTGACTTCTAGTGTGTAAGATTGTGGTTTGGTAGAATTAGTACCAAGAACATTAAGTCACCTTATCATTAAAAATCCTATCCTTAAAGTTGCTTTTTCAAGTTTGAAGTTGACTTTTAGATGCCATCTTGTGACCCCTGGTCTCTGGATGTGCATTTTCCCACACTCACACACCCATTTCTGTTCTACTATTTGTCACATAAGACCTGCTCATCCCCCGTATGAAGACATGTTTATCACTGTCAGTGTGAGAAGTTAACGTGTGAAGGAACCCCAGCATCTTGGAGGAGTCTCTGGTCACTCTTATCTACAGGTTCTACCTTAGCGTGGGAGCTCCTAATATTCAATTGGAGGCATGAGTGCCATGGGAGATACTTGCATTCAGGGTTGGCAGAGGCTATGTGGTCGTTCTAATCACTAGAGACACTGTGGGTGTAGTTAGCATAAGGGACAGCAGAATTACAGCCCATAGTCAGAAGAATCTGACTCACAAAGACCTGTGGAGTTCACTAGTGAATCACGGTATTCCTAACATAAATAAATAGTGTCCCACTAAATTCTTAACTTATCTAAGTGGGAGAATTCTAGGTTAAGTGAATGGGAATTATATTGGAATTAAATATCCAATATCAAAACACAGTTAAATCTCTTCAAATCAATTCCCAAACTTGAATCAGTTCACAGGGATAGAACTGTTGAGTGACAAGAGCTGTACACCTCTGTACCACCCAGACTCTATAATATTGACTTCATTCCCAGCCTCCCTCCAAGAGACCTATGGCCATAGCCATTTTCTAGGATTTCTTGGTATTGAGGAAAAGAAATTGGTCACACTTTGGGGAAAGTACTAGATATTGGCTCTTAATGGACATTTATGCCAAGAGACCCAAACTGTCGCTGAGGTCTGCTAGTAGAATACTGGTTGCAGTGAGGTGATCCCTGAAATCTTAGCTGAACTCTGTCCCATGGTATGTTTTCTAGGTTCCTGAATCATTCCTGTGATTACTTCCCTAGTGATGGGCTACATAATTGACTTAAATATTTAGCAACTGGCTGGATTCAAATCAGGGGGAGGAAAAAGATGGTGCTCAAGTTGTTGGTTGGTCTATCAAGTAGACCACTAATTGGTTCCACCCAGTAATTGGTTGGTACCGTAGGAGAAAATTTATTTTTTATTTATTTATAACATTCTTTTATTTTTTTCTTTAAACAGAAATTTGTTTTCAATAATGAAGGCAGAAAAATAGAATGAATTGGCAAAGTGGGGAAGAAAGTAAATTAAGTGGTGCTTCCAATGGACCGTGGGTGTACGGAAGAGACGAGGAGTGTCAGTACACAGGGGGCTTTCCACTAAAAGACTGCTTAAAGTTTCAAGAAAAACAGAAAAGAAAACAAAACACAAACATTCTCGGCCCTAATCTTATTCAAATGGGAATTTCTTATTAATCAAAATGAGTTAAAATAAATTAAATTAGTTTTTGATGCTTTAGCTAATTTGATTAAATTTTTCAAATTTAGCCAATTTTGCTAGTGCTCTGACATGGTAGGAGAAGATCTGCATTCTGAAGCCAGACCTACATGGCTTGCAATTCTGTCTCTTTCATTTGTTGGTCATGTGATGATAGACTAATCATTTACCCTTCTGGGTGTTACATGCCTTGTTTGTGATATAGACACAGTAATATGTCATTCATAGGGCAGTTTTTCTTTTCTTTTTTTTTTTTTTTCTTTTTATCTTTATATGTTTAGTACAGGGTTTACAGGATCTCACTACACAGATTGGACTAGTAGTGATCATCCTGTTCTCAGCCTTCCAAACACTGGGATTATAGGTGTGCACCAGTCTGAAATGACATCTCAGGGTGCTCTGGGGGTGTGGCCGGCCCAGTACCCCAGTACACCAGGGATTGAACCCTGGTCCCTGCATCTTGCCTTAGCAGGCACTTTAATTTGCTGAGCTATCTGGCTGGCAGTTTTGACCATAAAATGTACATAAAATTCTTTGTACTATTCTTAGTCCTCCTTTCCTTTCTTCTTAGAAGGAAAACATAGTATTAACTAATAATACAATCAAATTATCTTTTGAGGAAAAACCTGTAAGTGGGACACAGATCATGAAGTTATTGGTACAGCTACTAGTAATGCTACATGACATCTGCTGTGGCTGTACTTGGGCAAAAGATATTCTTGTTCAAGAATACGCTCAAAGATATACATGTTTTGACCTCCCCCCAAGGTCTCAGTATCTTATGTGAATCTTGGACCCACATATTTGATTCTTTAACATTGTGGCGGGCCTCCCTCTTTCTTAAACTATGAGTCTTCAGATATATACAGCTTGGATGCTTGGATAATGTAGTATCAAGGAAGCAGCTCTATGTGGCACTGAGATTGGGCAGGGAGAGTTCTTTTTCTGTAGTGCCCTTGTGACTGGTAAGCAAAGGCCATTAGTGTGCTTTCCTTCTGCCACTGTCATAGAAGAATTTTCACAGAAATCCAGAAATTAATAGACTGATCATGTAAGAAGTGCTGTCTCACTGTAAGGCTTCAGTTAAATTCTCTGATTGTATCTCCTCACAGCCATCACTTCACCTTTCTTCACACTTTTATCCAGAGGAAGTTAGGTTAAACTTAGCATATGGGTTATAACGAGGCATCAAAAGGCACAAAGACATCCTTGTGGACTGTGGATGGATTGCTCTTGGCGTGTGGTGGTGGTGGAAATAAGTGAGATAGCAGCTGATTGCACAATTAAAATCTTAAGGTCTCTTCCAGCCCAAGCTGGTGGTGGAACCATGTATCCTCATGGATTGTGATACTTGGCCTCCTTGAAAATGGTTCTGATCCTTGCTATGTGATGTACTCAATATATTGAACTTAGATATTCATAGTTTTTTTGAGTATGCACATTGAGAGAGTACCATAAATATAGCCTGTTCTGATCATCCTATTATAATTAGGTTTGCTTTATGGCTTGATTTCCTCTGCATCTCAAAGCATTTGCATTGATATATTGCCTGAAAAAAGGTAAAAAAGAAATACTTGATGTCGTGTTAAAGGCATCAGCTTGAAAATGTCACAATATAGTATTCTCATATTTTGTAAAAAGAAGTAAAAGAAATGACTGAAAATGTCTTTTAATAAAAGTTTAAAGTCTTCAAAATATATTTGCCCCTGGAGCAAACTTTTTTTCATTTAATATTGTGTCTGTTAATTAGTGCTTCAAATTTGCAAATTCTTTATTGGTTTATATCAATGTAATACCCAAAGCTCATCTCATCGCCAGATTTGAATGAAATATGATCCTGTTTATTCTATTAAAATGAAGGCTTGAAATTGTTACCCAAATGCCACAGGAATTCTTGCCATTTTCTCATCAAATTCCTCATCAGATTTTTTGTTAAAGTCACATTGTTTTAGATTTTGTGCCTTGGCATTTAAATGAAATTCAATGTGCCCCACTGGAGGGAGCATCTGTAGGGACGTATTATGTACAATATCCATTCCAATCAAGCAGGAGTGCACGGAGTGTCTGAATGAGGACCGTGTTCTTGTTTCCCTTCCCTCTGCTGTGGCTATTGAGAAGATCTGTGTGAGAACACTTACAAAAATTAAACCAGCAGTGGAGCCCAGTATTTTAGATGCTCAAATCAAATACTTTTTAAAGGCACAATATCAGTTTCAGTGAATGGATTCCAGCCTCCCTCTTTTTATATAACAGACTATATATATAGTATATGTTCTGATCTAGACTTTAGACAACGCAGAGAGTGGTTGGATTGTGATCAAGTTCAAGGTCCTTGTATCCCAGGAAGCTCCTATTTACTTGATTTTTAACAACCTACCTTGTCCTGTCCCGCAACAAGGTCAGCTTCAGCTCCATGCACCCTAAATAGCCCTTTATGTTTGCAATCTGCCTCAAAACACCTGCAACTAATGCTATGTCAGATGGCTAGGGGATAGGAATAGTTCCTGTCCTATCTATAGACATGCATTAATGGAAATTTTTAAAAATAGTTCTTACTTTCAATTAGAAGAGAAAAATGGCCAGATGTGATGGCCAAGACTCAAAGTGGGAAAAGTTACCAAACTGACCCAGCAGGACTTTCAGATATGTGAGAAATTAGTAAGTCATGTGTGCAAAGTACTTAGAACATAGCATAAAGCAAGTGTCCGATGAAGATGGATTAATATGACTGTGAGAGGCGAGTTCACAGAGGAGGTGGCATTTTGTGAGCTTCACAGCAGGGTATTTGTGTAGGAAAAATGTCTTACACAATGGCATGGATGTGGGACAGCAGCAGGCTACTCACGGAGGGGGACTGGGATAGTTTAGTTGCCGCTGCAGGCTCATGAAGAGCCCAGAGATCCTATTAGTGTATAATCCAACATGCTTGAATAGAAAGGGAGCCATGTAGTTTCAACAAAGCTATATTAAGTATGTTGCACGTAAAAGAGATATTTCATTTCCAGGTACTTCAGTGTATAATTAAGGAACTGAAAACACGGCACCATAAAGGACATGAACCATTCAGCATTCTCCTGTCAAAATGCACTTAGGTTCTGGTTGGAAGACAGAGCTGCTTCTAAAAGAAATAACTCAATCTCCCAGTACATACCAAAGTGAACCTTTCCTCATATTTTCACCGCTTAGGTCGCTGTTTATCTTTGCTGTAGTTGTGGCATGTATTATGACATAAACATAGAATCATGTCTTTTCAAAGGCAGATTGCACAACACGTCATAAAATGTAAATTATAATTCTCATTTCTTTCTTGCTTTAAAAAAAATTATCCCAAGTCCAACGATTGGCTTTGTAGGGCTGAGTTACTATCTTTCAAGAAAAAAAGAAGACAAAAGAAAAAGAATGTATCCTTACATGCATGGCAGAGTTGTACTTGGCAGACAGCAAACTTCACACTTGGTTAAGAAATGAGGTAAGCAATATGAGGATTCCTTCATGCATGACTTACATGAGAGCAGCGGTCACTTAATCCAACTCCCACCTTCTTTATCAACGTCAGAGTCCACACTTTTCCAGATGGCGAAGTGCCAAGCTATAAAACACATTTCTTAGAATCCTTTTTCAATTGAGGATGATAATGTGTTTTGGACGATGAGATATACAGAGGGGGACTTAGAGCATCACTCTTAGAGAATTCACTAGGTGAGAGCCAGGCTCAACTAGCATGTGTCTTCATATTGCCCTTTTCTCTTCTTCCTCTCTCTGCTGATATCAATGTCAAATCACATGGAGACCAGGTGCACACCCCAAGCATACAATGAAGCAGAGACCAAGAAGGACCCCTACACTTACACTGCCATGCTACTAGCACATTAGCCCTGGTCTGCCAAGCTCTTGACATGTTATCATGTGGGTGAAGGAGAGAATGTGTGAGTGAGAGAATAAAGCAGAGAGAGGGAAGGAGAGGGCTAGTGACAGGAGAAGAGGGAAAGGGAGAGGGAGAGAGAGGAACAGCAACAGAGACTGTTGACCAAGATATCGTGAGTTCAGCTTTCTGTTACGTAGTGCTGAACCTGCTTGCGAAATGATACTTCAAGGCATTTACTTAAACTCATGAGTACATCCTGAGACTCCATCCAAAGCCTGCTAAGCTGGCAGTATTGTAGAGAGGATGTGTAGACAATGATGGGGTATAGGATGATGTGGAGGACTATTTGAAGCCCTTCATAAGTTCTCTAAGAAAGAAACAGAGGAGCTTTAAGTTTACACTGATACTCATAGATATTACAGCTAAAAAAAAAAAAAAAAAAGGTCAAGTAATTACATGTCTTGGGAATGAAAGCCAGTGACACACAATGCTAGTCCACCCCCAGAAGTACAAGCATGAAAAATGAACTCTTAGCGCAAACATTGAAGGCAAACTTCTGTAAATTCAGGAAACTTCAGTGATCCAGGCTCGGATTTACAAGTGAAATATTTAGGTGTGTTCGGTTGATTAAACAGCTCTGTTGGGGCTGGCAAGATAGCTCAGCGATTTAAAGCACCTGCTTAGGCAAGCTTAGGCAACCTCCGGGGCCACCATTCGATCCCCAGCATCTCATGCTGGCCAGCCCCACCCTGAGGGCAGGCTGAGCTGGCCATAACACAAAAAAGAAAGGAAGAAAAACGAAACGAAATGAAACAAAACAAAACAACAACAACAAAAAACAGCTGTATCATAGTGTGTCTCAATTACATGCCAGGCTAACTGTCGGGTCTATTATTTCATATGGTTTAAAATTATTCCTATAACATTTGTTTTGGTAGGATGAATGCCTAAAGGTTATTTCCATAATAATGTAATGGTGAAAAGCAAATTTTGAAGAGAAATTCCCTATATTGGTCGCTTAACCATTTTGCTTACTCAAATTACTAACCCTTTCTGTACCTTATTTTGTTTTATCTGTAAGATGGGAATAGTAGCAGCAGTTTCCTGAGTTTTGATGAGGGTTAAAAGTATAAATGCATTTAATAGGCTCTGGGGCAGTACCTTTAGTAAGCACTGATGGTTAGTTACCGTCTTATTTTAGTAGCTTAGAAACGTTTAGATTGTGTTCTGAATTTAAAACTTAAAGTTTTTACTTAGTTATTTACTAAGTTAAATGTTTCTCTGTTTGGTGTATCAGCTGAGGATGTTTCTATGGACAATGGGTTGGAGAAAAAGTGGTCAGAGGTCACGTGTTGTAAGTATTCCCTGCTAGAGGACTGGTTCTTCCTGGTCCACAAGGTGAGCTCTGAATGGGTGCTTCCCCAGGGGTGAGTGAGTGCACAGGGCAGGCACAGAAAGAGACCTTTGCATAGCAGAGATGAGGTAGCATCAGCTGTGAGGCTAAGGCTTGCACAAGGAATCTTTCGCCTCTTTTGGATGAAGCATCTCTATCTGATGTGAGTTTCTAAACATTTTCATCTTTGAAGATTAGTATCTTTAGGGATACAAGGCTGTCTTTTTTTATGTATTTAGTATATAGGGTCTTAGGTTCTCACTATGTAGATTGGACTTGTAGTGATTCTCCTATTTTCAGCCTCTCAAGCCCTGGAACTAAAGGCACACATCATGATGCCCAATCTCAACTGAAGACTGAGGGTACCCCTGGGTTGGGGCCGGCACAGCATGCCTGGGGATTGAACCCTGGCCACTGCACTCTGCTTAAGCAGGCACTTTATTCGCTGAGCTATTTGGCCAGCCCTGACACTGTCCTTTTAAAGAAGCATGGGCACTATAGTTTCTTCAGATTAAAAAAGATGTTTTTACTCTATTTATTTTTACTCTATTATTTTTATTATTTTTACTCTATGTATTTTTACTCTAGAAAATGATAATTTAAATAGCATCAGTCAAAGAACATAGATTGATGATAAATTTAACTTTACAATTTGGGTAGGCTTTAATCCATTTATGTGAAAATCAAATTGTGACTGAGTTGAGTTTTTCTTTTCTACTTTTTCCTTATTTCTTTGTCTTCTTTATCTTCTGCTTAAAAACTGGAAACGGTACAGATAACATTGCATCAGAAGACATTAATACAAAGAATTAATTAACAAAATCTAATTTCCAATAAACATAACCTGGAAAAAGATTTCATGGATGGGTAATTGTGACATTAAATGGAGACAGAAAGGTAAAGGAACAAATAATGTTTCTGAATCCGATGTTTCTCTCCTTTTATCCATACACTCATTGAAATAGCAATCAGGAGAGAGCCATGAACTAGAAAGTCTCAGGGCCCATGAGAAACAAATCAAAGGCTTTAGGTAGCATCATAAAATAGCCATTTAGTACATTGACCTCCTGTATTTAAAGATTATGAGATTTTACAGTAGTTGGGTTATAAAATATCAATTTGGAGTAACAGCAAATTTCCTGATATTCATTTCGGTTTATAGGCAATTCTTGTTCTGACATAAATGTATAGGCTGGGGTGACCAGGTTCTCTAGACCGAGCCTGCATTTTCCTATGCGGTGGGAGTATGTGGCAAGGCACAACAGCTTTTACCCAGAAAACCAGTGGGCTAAAATCTCCTCTTTATTTCGAGCCATTTATATCATAGGAGGCTTTAAAACAGTTTCATTACTTATTGGAGCTCACATAGCTTTTTCCTTTCCAGCTTCTGGGCCAACAGAGGAAATGGAAACCGTAAGGGATGTTGGGTTTACATTACGCCACTTTGAGAGGTTTACACAACCTCTGAATCCTGTATATCACTAATTGCGACAACTAAAAATAAAGTATGACTGAAAGAAGACTACCATTATGAACCACTTGCTGTGTTAATACTCAGAGTAAGAGCCTTTTTGGTTCATACTTCATTGCAAAATTAGGGCTTTTTTTTCCTTCCTTAAAGATGTATGCTTATGGAATGTATTTAAATTACTAGCTAATTTTTTTAGGGAGAAAACCCTGAGGCAAGTGTAAAACTAGTAGCTCCAGAAAGCTGGAGAATCAGATGTCTGCTGGGCAAATTGACAGAACTCATTAATCTTCAATGCAGTGTGCTATAGAGTCTGTCCTCTCGCACACCTGCGCAAGCCTGAAGTCATTACATGATGGCACTATTAATACTGAAGAGCTTGAGTGGGGAGAGGTTATCTTCTCTTCTTAGTAATTGATTGCTAGCTGATTAGTGGACAACATTTTTCTTGCAGCATAATTGCCTTTGTGCTATTGTAGCCTCTCTGACCTGGGTTGAGGCTATCTCACTGCTTCTGAGGCCTTGACAATAGCAGCCCTGAAAGTAATGAACTGGAACTCAATCACTGCAAATTCCCCAAACAGTAGATGCCTAGTTAAATGTATTTCAATAATAACAGCAATCATACTGTAGATCACGTTTTTTCCCCCCTTGTAGTAAAACAAGAGAATTCCATTTGGAATAGGATGTATTTGAGAAGGAACAAGTAGAATCATGTGTTATGTATCCTCACCTTTTTGGGTTATAATGCACCTATTGTATGCTAGATATGTGGGACTTTCAAGGACCTTGTGGATAGATGTTGGTGCTAAGTAGATCCTTGTTAACTCTTAGGTCATCATTTTTGTCTTGGGTTTAAGACTGCTGAAAACATATTGGAGCTCAAGGACAGAATTAGAATATTTTAGTGTTATTTTATTGCATCATGGCCACAGATACCAAATAATGACCACTTTCTTATCATAACAATATCTGAGCACATTCTTTTCTGTCATATATAAGCTACTGGCTAAGAAGCCTGGAGAAATATGTGCTTAAACCTATGAACTTAATAGTTCAGGAAATTGGAAGTGAGTGAACAGTGAGGCTTTCTGTATCAATGTCACTGATGCCAAGAGGCCTTTCCCAAGGGCAAGCTTCACATTTAGGCAGACAGAAGTAAAAAACGTAACAATCCATGGCCTTACTTTGAAAGCATTAAACAGTAAATCTCTAAACTTCTAAAGGAAAAAAAAATGCTACCATATGGAAGAGAATTAGATAGTCATAAAAACAAAGTCTGACACCATAGAGCAAAAGGTCAAAGTTTTCCTTATGTGAAAGCTGAGATCAAAAGGGGATGATTGTAATGTCAATAGTATCCATATTTTGTCAAATGTTCTGATGCTTTCAAGAACATACTCAGCAATATTGGCTCCTATTGTTAATTGAGCTCACGGACCCAGAAGCACAGCTTAACTAATAAAACAGCAGCATTATCAAATTTGATTCAGAGCCTCAAATATGTGCACTCTCAGACTTTAGAATGAGAAAACTATGTGGAGAGGCACCTAAAAACCAACAGAATTAGTATGGCAGCAGCCAACTTAATCTCCACTCTTGTGTTTTTACATAAATCTACAAATGTTCTTGTTTAGTTTTCAGGGGTGTAAGATGTATTATCAACCCCTATTGATAACAGCAATGTTGAAATTTCTAGTGAAGAGGAGGACAGGTTATGGTGTAGAGTGGAGATAATTACACATTGGAAAAAGGTGAGACAGTGACAAGTATTGTAATGCATTGTGAATTAGTCACTTGACAGTGTGAAGATTCTGAAATATGGAGTCTTTATGTGAAAAATACAGCATAAATATATTCCACTATTTTCCACAATGGACGAAATATGTGATGAACGGAAAATCTTTTGAATGTAGAGTGGAGGGCCAAAGTAGATTCTGAGTGCACATTACCTTAATGTCCATTCAGGGGAAGGTTAAGAATTTGAGACCCTAAAAGCTAAGCATAATTAGGTTGATGAGACTTTCATCAAGTCCTGGATAGAACTTGTTCTTGTCTGCACAATATCAAAGTTAGTGGTGAGAACATTGCAGGAGGAGCTGTAACTCCCGAGGAGTTCCCTGTTATGCTTGCTATGATTATCATAGAAAGGGTTATTTGCTTCGATGGCTCTTCAACATAGATGAAATTGATCTATTTTAGAAAAGGATGTCTGAAAATATGATATAAGCAAGGCTTACACCTATGATGGGCCAAGTCAAACTCTATTTGATGGAAATGATTTGAAATCGCAACCGAAACCCCTCATGATTTTGCACATATGGTCTAAGACCCTTTCAGAATATTGCCCAAGATATGATGATGAAAAAGCTGAGTCTAAATAGCATTCACTATTTTTGAAGATTGTTTTCTCCTATGTTGTCATTGAGACCAAAGCATATTGGAAGTGAATATACTAGCTTTGAGATATATCAATGTCCTCATCATTCCTATGGGCATTGACTTTCTTCCCATGTGTCCTTTAATGACTAGCATTCTAATGCCTGTGGTATTTACCTATCCTTGTGTCCAAATTTTGCCTCAATTCCAGAGACCAGTGGAATAAATTTTCATTTATTTTTGGTTTAAGAAAGATTATCTGGGACTCATGGTTAATATGACTAAGTAAAAGCATTTTCCCACTTCTTTCATAATAATCCTCTATCTGGCAACACTCTGGTATAAAAATAAATTCAAGTATGAGCTACCACTATAAGGATACTTTGCTAATATGTACTCTCAAAAAAGTTGAGAGGGAGCCTGAGAGCTCGTGAATGCTACCTTGAATCTACAGCTTAACCTACTAGTTCCTTAAAAGTAAATGCCTTTGTGCTCAAATGATTTTTACTAAGCATCTTTTCATTGAAGAAGAGCTCTCAGTATACAAATGGGCCAAGAAATAAAGGGAGAAATAGTGGCAAAGGAGATAATTTGTCAACAAGCCATCTCTCCAAGTTTTTAACCATCTGTGCTAAGGAGGCAGTGCCGCAGGTGCAGCATGGGTAGCGTAAGAGCTAATAATGACAGTGCACTCGCTGTGATGAGCTGGCATGGTTTGAGCACTCACATTTACATCGTAACGTGAGCAAACCATCTCCAAAGTCTTCTTGTTATAGAAGTCATGAAGTTAACGTGTTCCTAAAAATGCTGTTGGTGGGTCTTTTCCCCCTAGCGGCAGCAGTAGTAACAGACTTGTAGGTAAGTCTCACGTGCCCAGGAGCTACTGGTTGCTTTGGCTCTTTCCCCTGCATACGGTTCTTCTATGAACAGCCAGCTATACTTGGAGATGGGCAATGGTCACGGAGCTGTGGCTGGGCTGTGAACACAAACTACGAAATAAGAAAGAAAACAGCACAATCAGAATGCCAAAGACAAACATACATTTGAAGAATGATTAAACAGGGAAGGCAAAAATATCAGGATTTAAAAAAAAAATGCAGGCTACTTGATCTCTGTTTAAGAAGTGAAAAAAAAAATGCTTGCCTTCAAAGGAAAATGTCAAATGGAAAAGAGGAAGCTGTGGAACAGGGCTCACAGTGATCTGAGAAGAAATGAGAGAGAAAACCAAAGCATAGCAGAGATGAAAGTCATAGAAAAGGGTAAAACAATGAGCGAACATGACTGAAAACAACTCTACTGACTGAAGGCCGAGAGAGTTGGGCTGAAAAGAACATAGGAAAGGATAGAAGAGCAGATCTTATTCCTCAAATAAGATCTGGGTGTACAGCTACCCAAGGTTCACACTGTGATAGAAAGTGATAGTTCTAAAGGTATCTATACAGTGGTATATGTGAGAGAACTTCAGAAGTAAGCATTTCTTTGCTATCAGAAAGGGAGTACTGCAGACCCAAACCGCACCGCTGGGAGCTGAGCCTGCGCACCTGCCGCGGGTAAGCTCCTTGCGCCCCTCTGCCCCTCCTCTGCGTTCCCGTGACTAACTTCCTGTCCCAGCCCAGCCCAAACCGCACCGCTCGGAGCTGAGCCTGCGTGCCGGCTGGATCAGGATCCTTGGCCTGCCTTCCCTTTCCCC
>PVJA010018603.1:0-39659 GCA_004027025.1 Myocastor coypus | reverse complement strand
CCCTGATATCAGTTTTTGAGGATCGATCAGTATTTTGTTAGCCTGTCTCTGTCATTAAGGAATATCATATTGGTACCTTCCAGAATAGAACAATGTCTATGACCTGTGCAAGTTTAGAAATTATAATTATGCCTTCATTAATGTCTGATTTTATTTCTCTAATTAACAAAATGAAACAAAATATTATCAGGAAAAATGCTGACCATAGTAGAAAAAGAGGAATATAGATGCCTATCCATGGAAAGGAACATCGATCTCATAGAATTTTAAAAGTACAGCATATATTTAGGATCATCTTTAACTAGTTTATTATGACAAAAATGTATATCCCTTGTCTTAGCAACATTCTCCACTGGTGGGACAAAAATCCAACACCCATAATTCAAAGAAGGGGAGCATTATTCTAGCTTGTGGCCTCAGAGATCTCAGCCTACACTTGGTCAGCCAGCTCCAGAGAGAGCTGCTCTTGTCTTGGCAGGGAGGAGGCAGAGAGCAAGGCACAGCCAGAAGCTACATGGAGGCTTCCAGGCCACACTCAGCTCCCTCCCTGCCACAGCGAGGCAGCTGCAGTGTCCCAGGTTCCAGTCACCTCCCCAAAGCTCTGTTCTGGGCTATTGTTTTTTTTTTATTTAAACCATAATTCTTTTCAAAATACATATAAAGACCTCTTAAAGCATGCACATACCATAAAGATTAAAAGGACAGGAAGGGAGAAACTCGCCTTCCAAGGTCTTGTTAGCTCATGCACTAGCATTTACTTCCAGAGAACACAGGATAGGAGAGAGTAGCCAAAAACATTGAAATTCCTGGTTTTCACATCATTCCTTAGTTATTGCAGGGAACAGTGCTTTAGAAGGGGAGGAATTCTTGTTCATGGCCTTAAAACAAGGAAAATGAGACAAAGCAGGGCTCGGACTCTCGCCAGGACCATCAGCCTTTCAGCATCAGGCCAGATGCAGGACAGTGCAGTGGATACTGTCACTTCCAAGGTTCAGGCAGCTTTCCTCAAGTCACAAACTATGGAGACAATGGATTTGGATTATAAAAGATAAGCATCTCCTTTAGGAGGTGCCTGAGAAAACAAATGTGTACATATTGTAACTAAGGTTCATATCAGCTCCAAAAGTAAACTTCCTCAACTTGTATAAGATTTCAGAGGGACGAGGGGAGCAGTCTTGACTCTTAGACACACTGTGCTACATGCGTCACTGGGCTCCCACTTGGGTTTCATCTGGCTTGCACTGTTACTTTGAGCTTTGCTGCTGCTTCTAAGACAGATGTCTCTGCATGATGACTTATTTATTCCTACCTTAAGCAGTGATGTACAAAGGATTTTTTAACAAGATGTAAAATTAATTTTGAAAACAAGGCATTTACATGGAAACAAAATTAATGGAAACAGTTTATATTTCAGTTTTCAGTATGCATTATGTTGCTATGATACAACTGCTTTCAGAAAAGACATGCTTTTGAAAATATGTCCTTCAGGGCCAGCCAGATAAGTCACTGGATTAAAACGCCTGCTTAGACAGAGCTCGGCAGCCAAGGCCTGTAGTGTTGGTCCCGTCGCTAGGGACAGGCTGAGATGGTGATTGAGACTAAGCATGGCAGCCCACACCTGTAATCCCAGCGCTGGGAAGGCTGAATGCAGGAGAATCACTACAAGTCTGATCAGTGTAGTGAGACCCTGGAGACCCCATTCTAAACATAGTTTTTTAAAGAAAATGTGACTTTTGTAGTTTTAGCTGTTCTTAATTTTAAAATAAATTTTAAAATTTGGAGTGCATGTGATACTTTGCAGGTTTCTATTATTTTTAAAGATGATGAAGATGTCGTCCAGAACTTTCTGATGGAATGCATTTTTAAATGTTTTCCCCCTATTCCAAAAACACAATCAGCTCACAAACACTGAATTCTTTTGGTTGCATTTACAACAATAAATTTCATCGTATGACTAAGTCTTTAATTCACGAGTCTAATCTTTACTGCTATATTGGTTTGAATTTATCTCCCTGAGTAAATCTTCCATATTGTTTTCATTTCAGGTTATGGGCTTAATTATATTGTTGTTTCATTGCCTCTCACAGAACTCATTTCAATCTCCCTTTATTAAAACATCAATTTTTCTTACCGTTGCTTAGTAAGAATAGAAGTCCTCCAATGATCAAGGATGCCTACTTCCTGTGTATCATTTTTGGAGATCATCAATTTTTATTAAACCTGTTGTACAAGTGACATGCTGAGATATGCAGATATTGATATGTAAGAGATTTTACTCATAACAAGACAATGATGTGCTAAAAAATAAACAAAATCGTGTAATGTGTGATGTCTCATGAGTAATGAAAAGCGTGTTGCTCATATTTTATTGCTACAGAATGTTTTAGAAAATCCTCACAAATTATGACTGTTAAAAATATCTCATTCTTAAAATCTATATCTGTGATAGTAAATTATGTAACTCTACATAGCTTGCATTTTCTTTTATTCTTTTAATTATTTTGAGGAGGACGGTAAAACTTCCACTATGATTCATGCTTTTATTGTTCTCACTACAACTACTTAATGCATGAGTATCTTAAGCCTTTAAAGCGATTCATCATTTTATCTATTGGTAGTTAATTATCATAGTTATCACAGGTAATGTTTCTTTTCAATATTCTTTTGTTGAGAGGTAAAAATTTTGAAATGTCATTATTCAGGAAAGTATATTGCCTTGTGATTTTCCTACAAGTCATCTTCTATTTGCTTTTAAAGTTTTGCTGCAGAAAATCATGCCATTTGTTGTCCTTCTGTAAGGGGATCTTCAAATGGAAAACTAAAAGCCAATTCTATTCAGCATTTAGAGTACAAAATGGTCCAAAGTTTGTAGATGTGGAAATCTGACCATCTGGCAGTCTTCTAGCTGAGAATCTATGGCTATAAATGTTAGAGTAGAGTTACACAATTAACTGCAGTACATTTTTCCCATAATACTCTACTATAATATTGAAAATTTTCAGTCTTGTACAGTTGTCTCATGTCCTTGGGGTATTTTTCTAATATTCATTCCACATAACCACTTTCCCGTGTGTTGCTTCTATAAACTACAGAGCTGCTTTTTTGTGGGTTGTCATAATGCTGGTAATCCAGCTAGAATGTCATTCAGGAAATGTAACTATTCAGGGAAGCATTTGAAGAATTGTAAATGATTTTGTAGGTAGGAAAAGAGATCTATTATTGGTGTATGGTATGATCTGCTATGTGAGGGTTCTTCTGGGATCTTTGGGCTTTCCATATGATTGAAGTGGCTAACTTGATTACCGTGGACCAAAGAAAAAGAGAGTCCACACAAAAGAAGTTTGTGGGCTGGGGAGGTAACTCTCAACAAGCTAAGTGCCTGCTTGGAAAGCACAAAGACCAGAGTTTAATCCCCGGGACCACCTGCCATGCTACCCAAAACCAGGCATTGTGGTGTAGGCCTGTAATCCCAGTGCTGGGCAGGCTGAGACAGGAGGGCCACTAAGAGTCTGAGCTGCACAGCAAGATCCTGTAACAAACAAATAAACATTTTTAAAGCAGTTTGTGCTCTGTAGTATACCTGCAGTTACAGCTATCATCTCTAGTTTTTACATTAAAGATTATGCTTATACATCAATGGTAACCTAAAATTGGTTATGGTGTTATGACTGTACAGATTTTCTGGCTTCCATTAAACTGATTTGGTTGGTGTCAAGTAAATAAAGGATTCAGCAAATAAATGGCTTGAATTGTCCTTCCATTGTCCTTTATCAGTGTACCAAAATATGCACAGTATTAGGAATTTCATACATAAATGTACAGTTGCAATACCTTGCTTATTATGTCTATGTTTATTTTTATAAAAGCTTAAGAAATAAATTAACAAATAGTGAAATTTTGGTCATGTCTGACACACTTTACTAGAAAATATAATAAAAATATATTTCCTAAAATATATTAATTCATATATAACTTATGTTATGGTTTCAAAACACTATTCTATCTTTTTCTTCCTACATTTTGATAGTTTTGATACATGCTTTTATAATCTGCTTTTAAAATTTAAAAGAATTAACTGACTACATTTCTGCTGTATTTCCTCCATCTGGAGCAATTGTTTTCCTTTACAGGGACTTGTTCCTTTAGCATAATAACTAGAGCTAAAGGGCAATGCTATCACCATGCTCTTTCATTTGCATCTGAGAATTGGAAATCTGGCTTTAAACTCAATTAGATAAGTCTTAGACCTATGAGCTTTGACTAACACCAAACCATGGCTTATGCTCCATGACACATTTAAGGCAAAAATAATGTACTCCTGCAGTGAAACAGCAAACTCAGTAAGGGTTCATAGAGGAGTGTTCTCATTACAACACAATTATTTCATGGTGTTCCTGTCAACACCTAGCTTTTCAAAGATTTTTGACAGAAGTTTAAATGATCTTGATGAAATTCTGTAAGAACTCTACATGGTAATTGGATTCAGGACTATTTCTATAAAAATATATGTATAATTATTTATTTATACTATGATTGGCTCAGGCTGCCCTGGGGGCAGGGCTGGCGTAGTGACAGGGATCAAACCACAGGCCCTGCCATTGCGTAACCTTTCTTAAGCAGGTGCTTTAGACCACTGTGCTATCTCACCAGAAGCCTGTTAAAACAGTACTTGCACATATTGGAAATTTTTCTACACATGTATGCCATCGCTTTACATCTTATGCATTCATTTCAAAAATAACACTAACATCATTCCTATGGGGTCACTGTTATTCTCATTGCAAAGTACTGGCAGACTTGAGAGACTGACAGCCCGTCCAGTGTCCCTCATAATACTAAAATGTAAGAAAAATATATTCTGTGTTTTCAAGTCACTTTCACACTTTACTTAAAAATGCACAGAGCATTCATAACCATATCTGGAATCATCATTATTCATTTAATAATACACATATCCCTAAAAATGTGTTTCCATCCACCCAATAAAACTGAAATCTCTGCACTAGTTCCTCTATTTTTTGTGTATTTGCTTGAATGGAAATACAAGTGCCTGGAGCAATGCTGAAGGTTTCTGCTCATTACTAACTGCAATGCCTTCATCTTAACCACAGTGTGAACAGAAGCACAGAACTCTGAGCCTCACTCTTCTCTGGAACTATTATTTGGCCCAGGATATCTAGGCTTCAGGCCATGACAAAGATAGTTGTGTCTTGTAATCCTGTATCTGGATCATGTTTGCAGATTTCTGTGTACATCCTACCCTAAAACTCCCACATCATCTGCCACCTCCTGGCTCAAGGTAGATGTACCAAGACAAGGCTAGTGAATAATAGGCAATCTCATTGACGGTTCAGTAAATAACCTTTGGAAATTTTATGTCTCTGATTTCCACAGGGAAAACAACAAATGCTACAGTTTTTATATCCTCTGTTTATCTTCTGAAAGGGCGGTTTACTTGTCTTTTTATGAGCGTGTTGTCTCTCCCTTGACTTGTTCACATCACTGCAATTATCATTGCTTCCTTGAAGAGATGCGCAGGCAGACCCCGCTTCAGAGCACCATCTATCCTTGAGCAACCCCCTGCTTTGATGTAGAAGTATCACAAGCTATTAGTGGTGAAGTTAATAAACAGCAAAATCTTAGGAGACATGTTTTACTTATTATCATTTGTCTAGCTGGGGAAAATAAATCAGGAAAAAAAATCTCTTCTGAAGACACATAAATGACTAATAGCAATAATAGCTTGTTCAGGTGAAGATAAAAAGAAATAAGGTAATTGCTTTGGTAATGAAGGGTTTGTAATGTAATATATATCATTTATATTTTCATACATATAAATAATATATATATTACATGACATCACAAAGTAACATTTTTCTCTAATTTTCTGATAATTTCTTTATTGAGATAGGGTCTTTCTTTGTTGCCCAGGCTGGCTTTTAACTTATGATCTTCCTGCCTCAATCTCTTGAGTAGCTGCCAGGGAATGGGTACAAGCCATTGAATCTATGCAATAGTAAATATTACTAGCAAGGATGCTAAAAAAATATTGAATATCAGGTTAGTGAATATTTTACATTACAAGTTTTATATTTTGCATCTCCTTTAACAATAATTCAATTAAACATTTCTCTTCCATTTTTAAAAAGTGGGTAAAAACATAAAGAAACTGCCAGTCGCCTACAGTCAGATAGTAAAGCTAGCACTAAGACCTATATCACTGTTGCCTCATTAAAAAGCATTCCCTTCACAGCTTCTCACAGGTAAACACACATTTTCTCAGGAATGTAGCTAACCTGTCAAAAACCCACTCACTTGTTTACTCAACAGTATCAGCTATAACCACAACAGTTTCTCAAATTGAAAAAATATAATTTTAAATCTAATTCAGATTGCATGATTTTAGAAGAACAAAATTTACTTATTTTTAATTGCTCCCCAGAATATATGGCTCAAAAATAGGCAGAAGGAATAAGTTCAAAGAACAGTCTTTAAAGCCATATCTGTGTTGTCCAGTGAGGGCATTTTTCCCCTGATTTCTTCTCCTTTCTTAGAAGGGAATGACTTTGTGTTCCACTCCCTAGGAAAGAAATGTGTGGGAGAATCACATATGACTAATACATTTAAGAAAAGAAATTACACTGGTTGATTCAGCGTCTCCTAGGTTTCCTTTGGCACTCAGATGATCTGCAAGACATGTGCCTCCTCTGCTGTTCCTGGGAGTGAGCTTAACTGGTTCTTGCACTGCAGGGGGGATACAGATGACCACAGTACTGGGGACTGCAGAGCTAAGTTTGTATAACTCCCTGGTGAAAGATAAACAAGTCATTTTATCAAGTTAGCCAAATCACTATCCTCAGCATTATTAGTAACCCACAAATCATTTTATTTTTTTATTTTTCTGTTTCCTTGCTTCTGATTCAAGAAGAGTAGGAATGATATTCTCTTTATTTCTCAAAAAAAATCTCAACATCTCATTGGCAAAAGAGATAACTTTGGGCAAAATTTAAAACTACTTACTGGAGCAAGGAATGATTCAGAGGTCCAGTGGGGAAACATTCAGAGAAAAAAAAAAAAAAAAGGTGACTAGTGAACTTGGATAGGCTGCATACAGCAGAGGACAGAGCATGTGATTGGTTGTGGTTAATTTGTCTCATCTGCATGTGGGGCAGTGGTGAATCTGCTGTTTGTATTTGAGTTAACCACTTCTTTGTGACAGGCTGAAACTCACTCATCTGTTACAAAATATAAATTAGATTTTTGTTTGTTTATATCCTGAATAAGGTTATAATTTCTTTATACTAGAAGTCATATCTTGAAGAAAGCCTCACATCAGTAATCGCTTACTTATTTAATTTAGTATTACAGCATTACTTTGAATCCTTACAAACATGTACGCAGTAAACTCTTTAGGATTAAAAATTTTGGTATAGTGCTCCCAAAAACCCTTAAGAGACTGAAGGTCACATTTCATTTTGAATTTAGCTTTTCACAGGCACTGTTATAAGCTATTGTTAGAGTTTTGTTGTTTTAATGGTGCCTTGAATTATTCAGTGTGGGCTATATAAGACTTAATAAGCAGGAATGGTTTTTGCTGTAGTTGACATTGGTTTGACCTAGGGCATAAAATGTTCTTTTACAACTGAAAGTGACCACACTGAAGTTCGTTAGACCTAAGAAAAAAAACATTCAACAAAATTTTGTAGCATTGACCTATGAAGTTATTTTCCCTGTTCTTTAGCTACTACCTTAGATGAGAATTTACACCTGTGTGTGATGACCCAGAGTCCATAGAAAAATGGACTTGTCTGGAGTCAGTCTCTATCACTTTATTTCAAGCAGGATCTGGGATGAATTATTTTGAAATTTGTTTAGAGATTTTATACCTTCAAAAATCTAGACTATACTATATCCATATAAGTTCAGGAGATCTGATTACAAAAATACGACAAAAAATGTTCATTAATTTATAAAGAGGAAGCCATCAACTTCGACTGAGGGAAAACAACATGTCAATAAAATTCCTGCAGACACTTAAGAAAGGCAATGATAAAAGACTAAGTTGGAATATTTTGTCTCCAAACATCTCATTCCTCAGGAAATCTAGGAATGAGTGAACTGATATAAAAATATTCTTTGGTTTTCATATCAGGAGTAAAGATGAATGAAAACATAATAATTATAATGTAGTTAAGCTAGGCAAGGAGCAAATTTTCACATGAGAAATGTTGTGGCTTTAAAGAAGTAAATCTGTACATATGAATTAAAATATAAGACTGGGGCATCCAGGCAGAGAGATGGGACAAAAGCGGGCACACCTAGGTGCAGTTAGTTTTATAGACACCACTAAAGAAGAGACACCTGTTTTAGTTTCCACTGGATAAGGAGGATAACTGAGTTTGAGTAAAATCTTAAAAGTGAGCCACAAATACTAAGAGCTATTTTTATAAAGATTAAACAATATGTTCAAAAAGCTGGAGAATCATAATCTGTATATAAGAACTAGGAAAAAAAAATCCAAATGTTAGGTAGAAAAAATACAAACTAACTGAATGGCCTTGCTTGGAAATTTCGCTGTGCTTGGTCTTTGGATTTCTGAATGAATTTCAAGGCGACCCAGATTATGTTGGTAGAAAGGTGTTGCTTATATTCTGAGGAAACAGGCACACAGGCAACACCTTGAAAGAGCCAGGCAGAATAACCACAAATCATGCCTTCTCCTTGTCTGTCCAGAAAATATTCCTTCAGTACAAAGATCTATGTCACCTATGTGAAAGTGCATGATGTTTTCTTGAACATTCCCTAATTTTTTGCAGCCCAGTGATTTGTTCATTTGCTCAGATTAGCTAAGAGCAAGCAATAAAACAAAATCTTCAGGATTTTCTAGGAAATACCTAGGTCTACTATCAACAAAGAAGAGGAAAAACCAGTCTTTATGCCTAGCAAACATGTTAGCTCTATGTTTGGAAGGGAAAAAGAGCACTCAGATAGATTAAACTGCTAAAATATAAACTGAGCCTTCCCAAATTATAAGACACAAAAGAAGAAAAAATAAATGTCCAAGTTACTGTTGCAGAGAATGTGAGTTGAAATGAATGTAGGGCATTGCTGGAAATATTCAAAACATACAGGAAACCAGTTAAGGCTTTGAGATGTTGGACAGAGGTGTGGGGCAACAAAGACAATTTCTTCCTAAATTTTTACTTTTGATACTCTTCCAAATAGCACAGCAAAGAACAAAAACCTCAAGATCTGGGAACTGGGCCATGATCAGCACAATTTTCCACACGTTGGTAAAGGGAACATATGCCTCAAATGCCAGCTCCTGGGTGTGGACACAGTGGGGGCAAGTGGCTGGCAGTCATGGCTCCTGCTATGACAGTAGTGTGTACTGCTCCAATCTCCAAGTGGTGTCTGCCCTGGAAGCCTTGGAAGGAACTTCATCTTGCAAGGTCAACAAGCTACTTGAGAATCCCATTTTGTTTTTACTTCATAAGAGCTATAAACTGTCATACTTTCATATGACATTTATATTACAGGAAGGAGATGCAAATTTTGGATTGTAATCTTTTCTTATGAGTTTCATCAGTGCAGTGAACCTAAATTCACATAAAGAGACCATGTGAATAACTATATTTGAAGAGGGCATTTAAGAATTGCTACAACAGTTACTACTTAATCACTGCCATTATTTCATCCACCACTGATTAATATCATGGCATAATGTCTGGGGAGGTACACTGAAAATGGTGTTCATGCATAACTTCTGTTAGCAAATTAAGAGACAATATCTAGCTTAGGGTTTAGCAGAGCTTTTAAGTTATTTTACTTAATGACTTGCCTTAATTCAACGCTTCTCCAACTTCAGTGTACGTAGGAATTACCAAAGGATCAATAGACATTATCTGTTAAACTATAAAAACAGGGATTTGGCTTGGATCTGGTAGTCTGTGTTTCTTAGAAGCCCCTAGCTAATAATGTTTCTCATCAGCATTAACATATTTCTAACCTATTTCAAATCCACATGGTCCAACTTTAGCTTGCTGCCAGTGATTCAGGAAGACTAAGATACTACAATGTTGGTCCTGTGATAGGGAGCATGTCACAAACTTGGAGTCAAAACTATTTTAAGAAATGTATCTTCTACTTGGCTAAATGGAATTGATTTTTTTTTGACATTGTCTCACTACCGACTCATATTGATCCTCCTGCTTGTACCTCCCAAGTGCTGGGATTACAGGCACACACCACCACACCCAGATCCTAAATGGAATTATTGATAGAACTGTTTTTCCTACGTCCCCCTCCCAACAGCTTGTAGAGTATTGTACAAGAATATTCAGTAGTTATTCTTCACACTTTTTGATGAATAACGGATTCCCACCTCATGTCTCAAGGAATAAAAAGTGTAAAGAAAATGCATAAACACAATGAGTTACATTTGGCTTCCTCTCTCCTCTGTACCCAAGGGCAGAAAATGATCCTGTACTCTATCAGCTCCAGGTGGTTCACATTCTGTGGTTGGACTTCCTAGATTTCAGGATGCCTGCTTCTTCCTTTATAGAATAAGTGTGTCTTACTCAAAACGTCAGCATTGATCATTTCTGCCGTATTTGGTAGATCCATCTATTTGATATTGTGTGAAGCTTTACAAATCTAGGAGACCATATTCTTAAATCTGAGTTCATCAAAGAATTTTACTGGAAAAAAATTTTCTCCCTTGGATGATTCTTATATCTTACACATACACCACAAGTTTTAAACCTGAGTGGAAGACAGGCTTTTCCATTGCAACCACTTAAAAGACTAGAGGTAAATACAGTATTGAAATGCCTACCGATGTGTTCATTCTTATCAGTTGGTCTCATTCTCCTTATGTAATTACTGCTTTATCTTATTTTTCAATCTTAGCAAAGGAAAAATGTTAAACATTCCTATACATGCACAGTGAATCTGAGCATGTAGCACAAGATTGAAGGTTTTTCGCGGCACTGTGGCTCCATGTCAACCATGTGACCACCAGTGTGTACATGAGCATAGGAGAGAGGCCTAGGATGAGAGCAAATGAATCCATAAATGGGAGGACTGGAACATCAAATGTAAGTGGTGTCCAACAGACCAAAGCAGTCAGTGTCAGCGTGACCTGCAGAATGCTAAGCAAGACCTGTCCCAAGTCCATAGATAGTTTCCCATCCCCTCTCTGCAGCTCTATTTCTGGGGCCATGCATGAATTCCAGAGACTTTTACAAGGGCACAGTGAGACCGCTGACTCTGCAGTTGCCATATTGAGGATGATTAGGCAGATCACGAGCTGAGAAACTCATCTATATAAAAGGAACTCTTTAGACAAGCACTGTGTGAGGGGGGAGTAAGACTATGAATAGGCTATGTGAACAGGAAAGACTGATACAGTTGAATGAAATGTGTATCTTTAGAAGTACCACAAATTCCACCAGAAATACCAAAACAACTATCAAATAATAGAAGCTATATTTTCCATCTTGACGAGAGGTAAACTAAAGGCATAATAGTGGTAGTGTAGGCAGAGAAAATCAGAATATCAACACAGCCAATCTAATTTAGAGTGACAGTAGCTTAGAAATGGATGGGAACAAAAACAAAAATGTGGAAGTCATGAAAAATAAGAATTACCAAATGCTAATGAGCAAAGTAGAACTTAAAAGTACAACCAATTTTGAACAATGTACTACATATTTCAACAAAGGAAAAAAAATTATTTTGAATGTTTTTAGGAAAAAGAAATGTAGTAGATTTGAGGAGACAGTTTTAATTAATCTGACTTAAATAATGAAATATATATATATATATATATATATATATATACATATATATATATATGTACAACACATGGTGCTCTATTAATATATAAAGTTCTCTGATTTTATTTAACATTTTAACATTTAACTTAAAGAAAGTAACTTGCTTGCTACTAACAGAGGGACATAATTTCTGTGGATGCTCCTATGAAATTCAGAATATGAATAATATAGGAAAGATGACAGAAAAGCACACTATCAACAATGTAAAAAATATTTTCTCACTAGTCTCACTATGCTTAACAGCAAGGCTGATGTTGGATGACTCCTTCCAAAGTTCTGTTTTCCACTTGGATTTTAAAATCTTGACAAGTTATCTGCAATACCTAAGCAAAACAAAGCTATTATTAAATCCAATGCTCAGAAATTTATTTCTGATATGTTCATTATTTAGAAGTTAGTGGAGCACATGCCTAAAAAGGAAAAGGACAAATAAATTAAAAAATTCTCACTCTACAGTAATTTATACGTGGAGAACAGTGGAAGAGAGTTTCAGAATGAAGAAGGAAGACAAGAGTTCTCTGGGCATGAAAATAAAATGGGAAGCATTAGGATGTAAAGGACAATCAGAAATTTGGGGAAATGATTATTGAATAAAACAGATTAAAAATAAGTTAAGTGTTTATATTAATATATAATATTATATTATATTTATATCATATACTATATCATATTTATACTTAGCATATGTTACGGTTTATGTCTAGTTGTCCCCCCAAAGCCTCATGCAATCATGAGGCGTGGCTTCTATAGATTGAGACTTGATTCATGATCCCTGGGATTGTGTTTTAGTACTGATGGAATTATCAGTCTGAATAAGGTTGAGACTATGGGTGTGGTCTAGGGTGGATTTCCTAAGGCAGAGAGCCTGATAGGAATATAAAGTGAGACAGAGAGACAGAATAGAGCTGTAGCTGTTGCTCTGCTGCCCTGTTTGGTTGGCTGCCTCTGTCACCATTTTGCTGATGTTCAGCCACCATGAACTAAATGCTCTCTTCCCTGTTCCACTCAGCCTTGGGTCGGCTGAATATGGACTGAAACCTCCAGTAACTGTGAGCTAGATAAACCTTTCTTTCCTTCATCTTAAGTGTCGGGTATTTGTCCCAGCAATGAGTAAAAAGTAACTAAGACAGCATATAATATGATATGATTAGTGCTGGTATAACATATATGTTATAGCCCAGGAACAGTCACCAGACACAGGGTGCCATGGCCAGAGCCTTTGGCAGCAAGTCCCCTGGAGCTAAAAGTTTACTAGGATATTGCATAATTGCTACGGCATACAGGGAAGAATGATTGAGTCCCTAGGATATTTTATTTTAGTTTGCATGGTAATTATGACATGCTAGTCTCACGATATGAAATAATAGTACACCATCAGGCTTGCTTGCAGTAGAGTTAGGCAGTCGGAATCAAACTAATCCTCTCCAATTGTATTAAAATATAAGAATCCACCTCTGCCCTAACCCTAATTGTTAATATAGTTAAGAAATAACTATTTTCTTAAAGATGTAAAAATGCTGTCACAAATGGAAGAAATAAAATAAATGATAGAAGCCAGGTGTGGTGGCCCACACCTGTAATCCAGCACTAGGGAAGCTGAGGCAGGAGGATTGCTGTGAGTCCAAGTGTAGCCTGGGCTACATAATGAGACCTTGCATCCAATTTATAGATAGATAGATAGATAGATAGATAGATAGATAGATAGATAGATAGATAGACAGACAGACAGATACTTATAACAGTTAAAATTAATGATCAAAAAGGAGAAAAGAAGTAAATGAAGGGGCTGGGAAGACAGTTCTTTGGCACAAGTGCCTGTCTGGCAAGTGCACGATCATGAGTTCAAACCCCAGTCGCCTCTGCAGAAAAAAAAAAAAAAAAAAAAAAAAAAAAAGTAAATGAGGAAATAATGTAGTTTAGCTTCAACTCACAAATGAGGAGTCAAGAGGTCTTTTTTGTAGTTGATGTAACAAGACATATAATTTAAATGTTTTATTTGCCATAATCATTTACTTACTTACTTAACATTACTTAGTGTTACCAGTGTACCCTGCAGAATTGCAAACAAGAAGCTGTATTTAATTTTTCTTCTCTTGTGACTAAACCAGGAGGTTGAGAAGGTTTAGTTTAGGAAACTTTTATTCTAAATTACACACATTTCATTAAAATAATAAGTTTTAAATATATATATATATATATATATATATATATATAAAATTATGTAATTTTCTGCATATAGATATACATATATAGAGATATGAATTTGATTTCTAAAACTTAATAAGTAAATCAAATCATGCAGATTGAATAGATTTGTATTTGGTTTGAGTTTTCATGTTACAGTAACCTAGTCAACATTCTAATGTATAAATTCCTTAGGTAGTTTTGATATTGCATCTATAATTATTCCCATATCCTTATTTTTTTATGGTATTGCTACTGGATATTGGATGCAAGACTTTGAACTGGGTTATATTTTCAACCACAGTTTTACATTTTAGTTTTTGTTCTGAGAAAAAGTCATTGTTTTCAGGAAGGTAAATTACTATACTCCTGTCTTAGTTACTTTTGACTCGTTGCTGGGACAAATACCCGACACTCAAAATGAAGGAAAGAAAGGTTTACTTAGCTCACAGTTCGTGTAGCTTTCAGTCCATATTCGGCTGGCCCAAGGCTGAATGGAACAGGGCAGAGAGCTTCCAGTTCGTGGTAGTGAAACAGCAACAAAATGGTGGCAGAGGCAGCCAACCAAACAGGGCAGCAGAGAGCAACAACTCTAGACTTTCTCTCTGTCTCTCTTTGTATTCCTATCAGGATATCTGCCTTATGATATCTGCCCTAGACCACACCCATAGTCCCAGCCCTACTCAGACCCATTATCCCATCAGTACCAAAACACATAATCCCAATGACTCATGAGTCAAGTCTCAATCTATAGAAGTCCCTGCCCAATGATTACATGGGGCTTTGGGGGAACAACTAGACATAAACCATAACATTCTGTCCCTGGGCCCCCAAAGTCTTATACATATACCTTTTCACAAAAGACATTTTTGTCCATCTGGAAAAGTTACCAAAGTCCCAATAGTTTCAGCATTGCTGAAAAACCCAAATCCCGAGTCTTCTCCAAGATCCAAGGCATGAGCCCCTGTACAATAGAAGAGTTAAACATATCCAACATTCAAAGGCATAAGATAAACATTACAATTCCAAAAGTTGCAAACAGCAGGGTAATACAAAGCACTGGGACCAACACATGTCCAAAATCCAACAGGGTAAAGACTAAATCCCGTAGTTCCAACTGGAACATCTGAAGCAGTCTGCACTGAGTTGTGAGCATGATGTAACTCCGCTCCTGCCGCACTCTTGGTTGTAATTCCCATGGCTTCTCTCTTAGGCCGGCTTTGCTCCCTCTTAGCATGATCAACATTCCTGGCTTTTCCAAACTCTGGGGTTTCCACTGAACAGGCTTCTCACTTCCAGCTTTATACACTGCCATCTCAAGGGCACACTGCCTGGCCTCCCAGGCCTTCTTGTGAAATCGAGGTGGAAGCCTTCTTAACCTCAGAATTCCCACATTCTGCATATGCCTATGTAGATAATGCAAAGGGTTGCTGCCAGCTGGAGCAGTAGCCGGGCTTCTTTCTCTCTTGGGTGAAGGGGTCGAGGGCCTAGATCTCTGAGCACTCTGACCCTGATTCTGAAAAACATATTCTCCATGCGGGCACCCTTTTGGAACCTGTTTTGGCCTCTGCTGCCATTCTGGTGCTTGGGTCTTTGCATCTTTCTTCTCAAGGCAAAGCCTCTCGCCTTTGCAATTCTGGGGCTGCAAAGGGTGGAGAGCTGCCACCTCTTGTGATGACCTCAGGCCATCCTTTTAATTCTCTGTTTCCTTCCCAGCAATGTAGATCCTTTTAGCTCCATCTTTGCAGTCCACAGCTTTCCTGGTGCTTCCTTTCTGGCCAAACTCACATTTTAAATCATCCTTCTTGGCTTTCTGCACTTGATTTTCAATATAAATCTGGCTAAAAGTCCCTAATAACAGCCATGCCACTGCCCCAGTAGTTTGCTGCTTTGAAATATCTCTTGAAAGATTAATCAGTCCACCATGCTTAATCTCAGTCTTAGGCAAAATCTCTGGGCACGAGCAAAATTCAGGCAGACTTTCAGCCAATCCATAGCACAAATCATCTGGAGTCCAATGATCAATGCTGTCCTTTTACCCAGCAGAAACCTCCTCAGCCTGGTCTTTACAGGCAGGCCTTTCAGTCTTGTGGTCTGAGCTCTGATCAAAATCTCCCAAGCTGAACAGCCAAAGCCTTTCTTTCTAGTGCTTTGCTTTTAGGTGACATCTTTGAACCTTTCCTATCTCTTCCCATAAGCCATTCCCAGAAGCTTGTAATCCACATGGTCAGGTTAGTCACAGCAAAGGTCCCACTTTTTTGTTACCAAATTCTTTCTTAGTTACTTTTTAGTGGTTTCTGGGACAAATACCCAGCACTCAAAATGAAGGAAGGAAAAGTTTACTTAGCTCACTGGGCTCCAACTTACAATCCTTCTATCTCTATTTCCCAGTACTCTATTTTGCTTTATTTATGTATTGGGTACAGGGTCTTGCTACCCAGCTCACTCTCCTAGAGATCTTCCTGTCTCAGCCTCCCCAGTCCTGGAATTATAGGCGTGCGTCACTATGTCCAGTCTCAGCACACCTAGTGGGCAGGGCTGGCATGACATGTGGTACTGGTGATAAAAACTTGGTCCCTGCGCTTGCTTAAGCAGGTGCTTAGTCTGCTGAGCTATTGAACCGGCACTCCCAGTGCTCTAATTATAAACATATGCCTCCACGCCTGGCTTTATATATACTTTAATATTAATATTTCTATTACTATCATATATTTTTATAAAGATGTTCCAGAGAATAAAAACTATGTTTAAACTCTAAAATATATCACCATTTCCATTAACATGAATAACTGCTGTGATAAATACATGTCCTCTTTTTACATTTTTATCTCTTTGCATTACATCTAAGAAATTATGTTATGGTATCTAAATCACAAACACTTCAGGATTTAGGTAAATTATTTTCATCCTCCAAATGCATGTATATTGCACTGTGTCCGTTTTCAACTATAATACATTAAAATGCCTGATTCACTTTTCCAAGGGAAATGTCCCATTGTTATAATTGCATTTCCTGTTGCTTACTTACTGTGAAAGTTAAATCAGCCTCATAGGTTTATTGATTATATTTTGCCTTGAGTATATTAAGGTTCTATTTTTTTCACCTGTTTTTCTGTTTCACTGCCCCTTTTCGTGTGAATATTTTATGTTCATCTGTGGATAAAGCCATCTAGATTTCCATTCTTCCTTCCTTCATTTCTTCCGCCTCTAAGAAGTTCTTACCCACAGCATCTGCAAAGATGAATCATCTGTGTCCTATGGGTGTATGTCCTTCGCAGAGACCCCTTGTGGTTCGACATGCTGCACAGCCACCAGAAAGCCCATGGCACAGCGCAGCTGCGATAGCTCAGTGTGTGCCCTGGGCACCAGGGTGCTTTGTCTCCCCGTGAAGCGATCTGAGTCCCACAGCATCGCAATGCTCAGAAACATACTTAGCGAGATTTCAAAACTAATGCCCTTCACTTGTATTGGCATCATTTTAAAATTATCCTTAGGTTTCTTCCACAGTGTACGTCTCTTATGTTGAAAATTATTCTCTGATTATTGAGGACATTGTCTAGTTTGCTAAAACATTGCATTTTCCTTTGCATTCTATATATTGGTCTTGAATTTTCAAAACAATAAACAATCTATAAGAATAAAACAATTTGAATAAAAATCTTTTAAACAGTCAGAAAAATTTAGAGTAATTAGTATGTAATAAAACAGAGAAAATGGTTTATGAGAACTATTTATGCCTTGGGAAGAAGACTTTCCTGAACTCTTCATTAGGAAAAACTAGAAACAAATATTTAATTGCTTCTGGTTCCTGTGACATAAGCAACCTGAATAGAAAGAAAATATTTTGTTCACGTGCAAGAAATTATTTTCTAGCTAATCAACCTCTGTACAGTGGTCCCTGTACACAAAGCTCATTTAAAGCATAAATATATGTTTTAAAATAAATGTTTCAAAATGTGGAGATTTCCTAGTGCCACGCACACGCATGCACACCAGGGTCTCTTACTCTGCTTCCAGGAGAGTGACGTCATTGAATATCGTGACCCAGCTGGGAGACAGCAGAAGTTTTACGCATTGAGGGGAATTTTTTTCAGCCTCACTTTAGGGAAGCTTATGACACACAGTAATAAGAAGAACATGTCTGCTTGTCTTTTGCCACAGCTCTGTCCGAGACCTGGAGCAAATTTAAATGTGTAACAGATTTAACCGTTCTATTCCTTAAAGTCTTTCACTGGGGAGGGGTTTGCTGAGAATCAAACCCTCAGTCGTTAGTATGCAGAGTACTTGACTGCTAGGCCTCCTGTTACTGGTCTTTAAAATAAAAGGAACAACACTGCAGAATGGTACCCTCGATTTTTCTGCTAGCATCAGAAGCAATGCATTGAAAGTCATCTTCCATTCACGAAATCCAAAGATCTCATACTATTTTTTCTGAGATATACATTATCACTGTCACTATTCACATTGGATTGATGTGTAGTTTTGTATATTCCATAAATGTTATCATGAAAGCTTTCAATATGGCAAGCAAAGCATCTTTCATTTTCAAATTAGCATTTTTTAGTTTTTCATGTTTATTTTTTTTTAAAGGCAAAGGCAATATTACACGTATTCTTTAAAATTCTCAGTGAAATATTATCTGAAATTGCCTTTTCAGGAAAGAGCTGTTCCATACACATTTTTTACTGGAAATATACTTAAGCAAGACATGCACTTATCCAAAAATAATGATATTTTGGAAGCTTGATCCTACACAATCTTCCCTTAAAAAACTAATCCTAAGTAAGACACAATACTATAAAAATCAAGAGATAGGTCAATATCAGGATGGCCAGAATATCACGTGGCCTCTGTACCTCGTAGCCAGATTTCTTCTCTTAAGAGTATTCTTCCTATAAATCCCCTTAATTAAAATGGACACGAAAAAGAAAGGAAAGCTCTCTCTCTCTTTCACCCTTTGTCTTTGTGCTACCCACTGCTTCCTAGGGGGTCATGTAGCGCTTTTACGAGTTGGACCATGAAACCAAGCTGATTGGTTGTGGGGGCTGCTGGCTGTGACTTCTGCTACCCTTCTGGAACTCAGCTCAACTAGAGGAATTTCTTTGGAACTTACGACCACATCTTCCCCCACCAGAGATGGCTGGGAAGCTTGACAAGCAACACTTATTTTTTTGTTGCTGCTCACCCATGAGGTAGGGCTAATGAGAAGAACCAAAACCAATTATGGACCCTCCAGGGCTCCCTAAGCTCACATTCACTTTCCTACCTTGGCTGCTTTAACCATCTCTGGCTTCTTCTGAAGAACAAGGGTTTCTGATTTCTACCTAATATCAAAATTTAATTCTGAGAGTGAATGACTATGGAGTATCTAGAATGGATCATGTATCCCACATTATTCTATACTAACTTTACATGTATGTACCATTGTTCACTCTGGGGCTGAAATTTGTTTGTCTCTGGGGGAAGCAGCTTGAATCATCCATGCTACATGCATGACTGTCCCATTGAATGGCTTTTTCCTTTCTCTAAGGAGTGAAAAGACTGATAAAAGTAGTTACATCCGGGGCCTACGAGATGGCTCAGTGGTCTAAAGTGCCTGCGTAGTCAAGTTTAGGCAACTGCAGGGGCCACGGTTTGATCCCTAGTACTATATGCTGTGCCAGCCCCACCCCCGGAGCAGGCTGAGCCAAATATAAAGTAGTTAGATTCATTTGTACCACTAATGGTACAAGCCACCCAGTGATGTAGTGCACAGACTACTGGGGGTTCCAGCTGGGAAGAATGTGTTAATTCTCATATACTCTACACCAGAGGTATCACTGTTGGCCACCCACCTCACAGATAAGACAATTTACGATCAGAAAATTACCTATTTCATACAAAGTAACAACTGCCTTAGTTATCTTGTTGCTGAGACACCGTATCTGACACCCACAACTCAACACAGGAGAGAGGTTCACTTTGGCTCACAGTTTAGAGAGACTTCAGTCCATGATCCCCTGGCTCCAAGATGGAGCATTGTGGGAGAGGTGAATCAGCTTGCAGTGCAGCAGACAAGAAATATTGAGAATCAGAGGAAAGAAAGAAGGTGTAAGCTCTATCAGACCATGCCACAGTGACCCACTGCTTTCTATCAGGCTCTACCATGTGGCAACACATTTATGTATAAACTCATCAGTGGATCAATATCATGCCTCGATAATCTGATCACCTCCAAAAAATCTGCATATCAATTAAGGGAGATAACTTAATATAAACAATAGCAAAAATGAAAAGAATTCTAGTATAGTAGATACATAAACACAAAAGATTATATTTATGAGTGATCATTAGTTCTGCTGGACTTATGCTAATGCCATGATCATTGCTGTCAATTTGTGCCCCCAAATTGGCTATGAAAATGAAATAGAAGAGGGCCAGGGAGATAGCTCAGAGCACAAGTGCCTGAATTGCCAGTGCAAGGCCCTGAGTTTGATCCCTGGTTCAGCAAAAAAAAAAAAAAAAAAAAAAAGGAAGGAAAATGAAGTAGATCAAAATGGCATGATTATTTTTCATGACAAAGAACAATGTGCAGGATAAATCAAATGTTATTTATTTTATCCTAGCACACTGGGCTGGCAAGATAGTTGAGCAGACTAAGCACCTGCTTCAGCAAGTGCAGAGACCAGGATTCAATTCCAGACCCTGCATACCTCACCAGCGCTGACCCAGGGCACGCTGAGTCAGCGATCAAGTCCAGGTGTGGTGGCACATGCCTGTCATCCCAGCTCGGGAAAGCTGAAAACAAGAGGATCATCACAAGTCCAAGCTGCATAGTGAGACCTTGTACCCAATACATTTAAAAAAAGAAAAAGTGAAAACAGAAAAACAAAAGGATTTTTCTAGAACACCCCACTTGAAATTATGATAAGCACACTTATCAGCTGATGTCTCATTAAATATAGATTTTACTCCATTTGTGCTGCAGTACCTGTCCAGACAATGCTTTTGTGACACTGTCAAAAGAGTGCACAGTATGCTTTGGGTAACAACCCTCCATATTATCTCTGAGTCTTACTAAAGTAAAGGCTCAGATCTATATTTCAGTGAAATTCCTTCCCTGTAATCTTCCAAAGGGTTTAGCTCTTTATAGGCCAGGTCATGTTTATTAGAACTACATCTTCTTAAAGTGTTCATAAATCTAAACCCAACAAATGATGTCACTAATTTACAAAATATATTCCGAATTTAATTATAACAATAAGTATGCTACAAATCAAACGTGATAGTTACTATAAATGCTTGAGAAATATGCAAAGGAAACATTAAGGTAGGTATCATGAAATCTAAGATTATACATTTTGGATAAATAAACAGGCATGCCAAACATTACATATCTGTACTGTAAAATCTCACTTGAGTGTTTAAGTGAACATCTAAGTAAGTCTGCCTGTATTTGATGTTGGAGAGTAATTGCTCCTTATGCACGCTTCTCAGGCCCCTATCTAATTTTGTTGCATAAGTCCTCTTAGAGCTTCACTAGCACAGAAACTGTTTTCACTTTCTCTGCATTTGTCTGAAATTGCCCACTCCCAAATTAGCTTTTACAGCAATTTCATGGATATTTTAGTTCGAATGTTGCATTTCCTCTGAGCCATCCACATCGCCCATGTCTAATTCCCGTCAGCAGGACCAGGGATCTAAGTGTACAAGCTGGGTACCAGCAAGAAGAGAAAAGAATATCAATCGTGTCATAGCTTTCATAATTAGCCACTTTGTGGAAAGAATCACTGCCTCACAAAGGGACCTGAAATTGGCACTGCACAATAACCTCTCCCTACACCTGTATTGTCAGCATCCAGGGCTCAGCTGGA
The DNA here is from genome assembly GCA_004027025.1 of Myocastor coypus. Classification (NCBI taxonomy): domain Eukaryota; kingdom Metazoa; phylum Chordata; class Mammalia; order Rodentia; family Myocastoridae; genus Myocastor; species Myocastor coypus. The sequence continues at coordinate 17,782 of PVJA010018603.1, read as the reverse complement.
GAGGGCAGGGCACTCTGTGTTGGAGCACAGTCAGAAAGCAGCCACACCTGCAGCCTCACAAGCGATGAGACCTGAAATTACTGGTGTCACAATTAACCTTAATGAACTGTAATCCTTGAATTCTCCGTAATAGTATACACAAATACACAGCAAAACGCGTGGAACTAGTTTCAAAGTTGCATACTCAGTAGCAGAAATTTAAGACTAATAGTAAATTAGAAAACACTTAATATTTTGACCTACGAAAATATCAGATGTAGGGTTAGTGCTATTTATTTTTTGTCTTTGTTTGTGAGGTAAGAATACTTCCATTTATGAGAGAATCATAAACATTTTACCAGTTTGGATCCTATAGTTTATAGTAGAACTTTGCAAACTGCAGCAGGGAATTAAATTTCCCATTGAGACCTTTAAAATTCTTGTAGGAGGCTTTTCCTATTAGATGCAATAGGAATACAATGCCCTGAAAAATAGCACTTGTCAAAGCTTCCCTTGTTATAATGATGTTACTAGACCCTGAACTGTGTATGGAGAATTACTGCTGGTCAAGTACGCCGTCTTGTTTGTTTTACCTTGTTTTGGCAGTGGAAGACACAACAATCAGACAGAGCCTTCACAGTGAGCTATTTTCTTAGCCCCTAAAGAGCATCTTGCTAAGTCACTAAGTCATCAGTGCCTAACACTGAAAATTCTTCTGCCTCAGAGTCCCATACTGCTCAGAATATAGATATCTCATTAGCCTCCTTTTTTTTTTCAGTTTGTGCTGTGACTTGCATGTATTCACCAGCATTTACATGTCAGAAACTTATTCCCAACTATAATGGTGTTGGTACCTTCAAAATGTCAGATTACCTTCCTTTAAGCCCTTTAACTATTTAATTTATATTTCAGAATAGATGGATGTGGTTATTTTAGGATCAAGTCAGCTCTTATAAGACTTAATTTTTGATAAAAATATAAGGTGAGTCCCCTTTTGGACATATATACTCCCTCCTTCTCCCCAAGGCATACTTGGATGGTAAAGAGGAGGCCCTCACATGGTGGCCTTGCTCTTGGTCTCCCAAGCCTTGAAATCTGGAAGACATGAATCTTAGTTCTTCATAAATTACTCTACCTCAGACATTCTTTTAAAGTAGTACAAGGCAAGCTAAAGCAATTTGTGGATGCAAGGACTTGGTTTTTGTTTGTTTATTTGTTTTTAGTTTGTAAACTGTTTTTTCTATTACTTCAGTAACAATATTTTTATGTAAAGTGTTATGACCTTATGTAACCTTAGGAGATTTCTATTATGGTATCCTTTTAAAATAAGTATTTCATATTCACCTACAGTTGCATAATGTATAATTATACAATGTGATCTACAGGTTCAATAAAAATTACTGTCAAAATGCCATTGAAGTTCTTCATTGGATTAGAAAAGTAAATCTTAAATTTACATACAATGGAAGTAAGTAAGTCAAAGCCCAACTAGAGAAAGCCAGGTATATAGCTCTGTGGCATAAGCTCCTGACCAGTAAAGCACAAGGTCCCAAGTTCAATCCCTGGTATTACAAAGGAAAAAGAGAAAAGAAAGGAAGGAGGAAGGATGGAAGGAGGGAAGGAAGGAAAGCTGAAGAAAGAAAGAAAGAAAGGAAGGAAGAAGGAAAGAAAGAAAGAGATAAACTCCTCTTGAACCAAACTATAACATAGGAAGCATTCAAGTATGTGAGTTGAAGACATGCAAAAGCTATAGTCATACACACTTAAACCACTGAAATAGAACAGACCTGAGATAAGACCACTTATCTACAACTAATAGATTTTCAACAAAAATGTTAAAAATATTTATTGGAGGAAAAAAATTTTGAATAAATAATTTTGTTAAAATTAGATAGCTATCTACACACTCCTCTCACTAGTTACAAAAGTCAACTCAAAATGAGTATAAGACTTAAAAATAAGATATGAAAGTGCTAGACCAAAAAAAAAAAAAAAAAAAAAAAAAAAAAAAAAAAAAAAAAAAAAAAAAAAAAAAAAAAAAAAAAAAAAAAAAAAAAAAACATGAGGCAGGAGGGAAGAGGGGGAATACAGGGATCATTACTTAAACCAAGCCTTAAAAGTACAGGAAACAAAAACAAAACAACAAAGGACAAATAGAATTCAACGAAGTTAAAATGCTCCCATACAACCTAGGACACAATCTCCACAAAGTTAACCTAGAAAATGTGACAAAATGTGACCAAACTATAGATCTGACAAAAACTTAGAATATATGCAGTGTAAAACATACAAAAACAACTCCAAACTAGTAATAATGTAAAATAGGCAATGGCCCTAGAGAATTCTCAAAACAACACAGAACAACAGGTACATGAAAAAATTCTGAGTACCATAAGATATCATGAAAATGCAAATTAAAACCACAGTGAGGTGTCACCTCACCCCAAGCTAGAATAACTTACAGAAAAGCCTAAACAAAGATAACTAGTATCAGTGAGCTATTAAGATAAGGGAAGATTTTCACACCATTGATATGCATGTAAATTAGTATAACCATTATTAGAATCAGTGTGATTAGTGTGGAGGTATGTCAAACATTAAAAATAGAACTAAACATAATCCAGCAATATTACTCTAGGGAGAATATACAAAGAAAATGAAATGACTGTGTAGAAGATTTCATCTGTGTTTATGGCAATGCTATTCACAATATATAAGAAATGGAGACAACCTACTCTGTACATGAGGCAGTGAGTTGATGGAGAAAATGTGATATGCACATAACTGATACAGTTTAAATCTTAAATATACCTAAAAGAGCCCTCAAACTAAATGTTAGGGCAATAGCCTACAGTACCAATTGTGTGGTGGAACCTTAAGAAGTGACAGTTGTATTGGTAAGTAGTGGGGTCACTAGAAATAAAATGTTGAAGGCTGTAATGGGACCTTCAGGCTCTTCTGTCCCTCTTTTCGCTTCCCAGTCATTATAAGCTGACTGGTCCCCTCCTGCTGTCCATCTTCACCACGACATATCCCTGTGCCACAAACAAGCCTGAAGTGATGGAGCCAAGAAGCCACGCACAGAAAACTCTGAACTTGTGAATCAGAACAAGCCTTTCTTTCCTTTTACCTGCTTATCTCAAGTATTTGTCACAGCAACAGAAATTGAATAAGTACACAGCAAAACAGTATGCAGGCACAGAAGAGAATGCAACGCTGTAATTTACAACATACCTGGGACTGGAGATCACTATGTGAATTAAACTAAACTGGGTTTAGGAAGACAAGTATGTGATATCACGTATATGTGAGATCTAGAGATGTTTATCTCATAGAAACTGATCATGGAATGCTTCTTTGCAAAGTCTGCAAAGAGTAGTGTACAGGGAGGAAGCGGGACAGTTTGATCAAAGAGTATTAGGGTACTATAAGTAGGCATAAGAAATCTGGCATACTACAGCACACTAGGATGTTTAAAGGTAACAACAGTATATTGTGCACTTGAAAAAAAAACCTGGCAAAATATTATACATTTTTAGCCATAAAATGGCAAATATTTCAGGAGATAGGTGCATTCAGACAGATATGATAGAAGTGCTGGCAGTTTGAAAACATGAGGAAGAAGGAATCTTCACAATTTTAAATTGTGTCACAGAGCTCTAGGATCCAGATCTGAAATGTATACTCTTATAGCTTTTAAGCAAGTTTTACCATACAACTTAATTTTGACAATGCCAGGGTTGAGAGTAATCTGTGAGCACGTCTAAAGAGAATTGGAATGTATGTGAGAATATTTCAGTGGATTTCTTCTCTCTTTTCATCTTTAAAATACCTCGTAATTTTGCATATTTAATACTGTAAACAGGTAGAATTTGATAGTGACTCAGACTCAGGTGGCCACATTTAATTGAATCTGGCTATGCCCGTATGCTGCAGAACAGTGCTAATCAAAGTGAATCTTCAAAAATGAAAGGCAGATATTATGGATAATGATGGCTGCACAAAAATTACATGAAGAAAGTATATGGAAAAATCTGGAAAGAGATCCCTCTTTGATCCAGCTCATGAACTGGAATTTCTACTTGTAAAAGAGTCAGACTGTTACTGAATGGGTACACAGTTTCAGAGTGGAAAAATAAAAACCTCTAAAGATGTCTGAAAACAAAAGATATTTCACAATAATACAGATATACTTAACCATGCTGGACAGTACATCAAAAAGGGCAGCGATGGCAAGTTTTATGCTAGTTAGTATTTTAACACACCAAAATTGAAAGACTTGAATTTTGGGATGAGTGTGATAAATTCCTGACATTTCTGATTATATTTTGTGTTAATTTTGTAATCCAAGTAAAAGCAAAGCCTGTATAAATTAATGGGACCTTGAAGAACTATGTATAAAGCAATTATAATTGTATTCCAAGGTTACAAAAATCTTATAAAAATCCATCACAGTACTTTTATACTTCTGTTCATTCAGTACCATATCACAGAAATCATGTATTCATTTATACTACAAAAATTTGCATTGTGAGCAGTTGTATGAAAGGAGTGGTTCATTCATATGTAAATTATGAACCAAAACAAATCATTTCCTGTCTTATCTGGGTTAGGAAAACAGAGACAGGTTCCAATAAAGAAAGACTTTTTTTTTCGTTTTCCCATATATCATCTTTTAAAGTAGACGATATATAATTTGGAGTATTCTTCAGTCTAGTTCATTAAGCCTTCTAATATTTGATACTTTGGAGAATTTATTTTTCATTATTGCAAGGAAATCTATAATCAATATTTGAGTACTGTGTCGTACCTCAGTGATAAAGTGTGATTAAAGTACTTTTTTAGCATAAGCCATGTCGTAGTTTCCTACCAGAGAGAGAGAGAGAGAGAGAGAGAGTAAAAGAGAGATAGAGAGCCAGAGAGATATTGTCATCCATGCCCAAGTAATGATTACACATGCGTCAATATCAAAGTTGGCTCAATTTCATTGGTGAGAAATTCAATCAACATAAAGACAATACATTTCAAAGTAAAATCCACTCTCACACCTTGCTAATCACTTGTGATGTTTGGAGAAGCAGGATCACTTGAGTCATTGATAGAAAAGCAGAACCTTTAGCCCAAATGCAGAAATACTGAATTGTCGCCTGCATTTTAACAAGGTCCCTGATTGATCCAAATGCACATTAAATTTTGAAAAGCGCTGAATTAGGGAGCCTAGCCCTGGTCTTTGATCTTGCTCTATGGCATAAATAATTTATAGCTATATGAATATGGACAAGTCAATATATCTAAGCAAGAATTTCTACTTCTACATATGCAGAAAGTAATATTATAGCCTTCATTTGTTTATGAAGAACTTTAGTGAAATAGTATTTGCAAAGTAGGTAGCAGAGAAGTAGGAATATAAATGTTGTATGGAAAATACTGGATTGAATTAATTATTATGAATACTATATTTATCACAAATTATCATGTCTTAATTACTGACCTGATGTTAATAGCACATACTAAGAATAAAGTATAAATTAGCAAAATTTAACTTAGCTTTTTATTATTTATGGTTTTGTACACTAGACTAAAATTAGGTTCTCTGTTCCAGTATTACATATATCATTAGATTGACAGTAGGTAAGTACAACAATTCATTGAAGCTTATGTAGTTGTAACTGTTTAATAATGTGATCTATTTTCTACTTATAGGTGCTATGACAGTTAATGATGATCAGTGTCCTTTGAAAGTTTTGAAACTATATAAATAGCCTCTTTGGCAGTTAGTAAAATAACTCCCACCTCTCCTCATGGTGTGTGTGTGTATGTGTGTGTGTGTGTGTGTGTGTACACGGAGTGTATGTGTGTTATGGTTTATGTCTAGCTCTTCCCGCAAAGCCTCATGCAGTCATTGAGTGCGGACTTATATAGATTGAGACTTCATCCATGATCCACTGGGATTATGTGATTTAGTACTGATCTAGAGGTTGAGACTTGACCCATGATCCCTGGGATTATATGTTTTAAGTTCTTCTGAGATTATGGGTGTAACCTCAATTAGATAGGCTGAGGCGGAGAGCCTGAATGTAATATACAGAGAGACAGAGAGACAGACTAAGCTGTTGCTGTCTGTTGCCGTGGTTGGTCTATTGCCTCTGTTGCCATATTGTTGCTATTCCACCACCATGAACTGGATGCTCTCTGCTCTGTTCCACTCAGCCTTGGGCCAGCCGAATATTGACTGAAACCTCCACAAACTGGGAGCTAAATAAATCTTTCCTTCCTCATTTTGGGAGTCAAGTATTTGTCCCAGCAACGACAGTAAAGTAGCTAAGACAATGTGTGGGTGTGTGTTTGTTTTCCAAGTCCCTTTTCAGATGATTTAGAAAGTAAGGTCTTTAATATTCTTCTGGGGAAGCCACTACGACTTTAATAATTATAAAAATCTATTTAGTACAGGGTCCACAGGGTGTATAGGGTCTCACTACACAGATCAGATGAGAAGGGATTCTCCTATTTTCAGCCTCCTGAGTGCTGAGGTTACAGGCTCGTGTCACCACACCCAGTCTCAGTCTCTGGCACAGCACACCCTGACGGTGGGGCAGGCACAGCATACCAGGGATTAAACTCTGACCACTGCATTCTGCCTAAGCAGGTGTTTTAGTCCGCTGAGCTATCTGGACAGCCTGATTTTAGTAAATTTGCCTACCTTTTTTTGTCCAGTATTCTTCTTTTTATATATGAATCTTAAATTTTCTTGTTGCAGTTTTATTTCATTTATGTCAACCAAGTTTTCATTTTATCTGTTTATTAAGAATATAAAGTTACTGGGGCTGGGGAGTTAGCTCCAGGTAACAAGTGCCTTCCTGATAAGTGCGAGGTTGTGTGAGTTCAAACTCCAGTCCCACAGGGGTGGAAAAAAAAAAAAAAAGAATATAAAGTTGCTGACATGCACTCATTTAATTATTTTTCATTTACTGTATATTTTACCAATTCCACACATGTATTACACTTTTTTGACACCATAAAATTTTCTTTAATTCTCTATAACCTTTTCAGTATCCTTTCTATGTAAAAGTTAGTATCTTTCTATCAGTGATTAGAAATTCCCTAAATAGCGTTACAAAAAAAGAAAAGCTATACATTATATTTCATGATCAAAGAGGACAAGAGAACAATGATTTGATCCTACTAGAAAATACTTTTAGTTTAAAAGCTGTTTAAGTTGAAGCAACTTGTAATTAAACTGTAGATATACAGAATATGATCTTTTCTTGTTATCCTTTTACTAGATAAGAGTATCTATTATTTCTAAAATCATTTTCAGCATTTCCTACTTTATTCTTCTTGCATAACTTACAAAATCAATATCAAAATTCTGACCCTCTCATTTAGGATAGATGGGACATATGCAAATATTTTACCTATGTAAGAGCCTAACGAGTGGTGGCAAATACAAAAGTGGTGAAGAGAATTTTTTAAAATTGTATTTGATACGGGGGTACAGGATCTCACTATGTGAGACTCCTAGTGGTACTCCTGCTTTCAGACTCCGCAGAGCTGGGATTACAGGCCTGCATCACCACACCGTGTCTTGTGGCCCACCCAAGAGCCCAGGGACATGACAACGTGGCATGGGGAACTGGGCATTGAATCCTATCCTTATGCTTGACTAAAGAGGTGCTTAGTCTGCTGAGCTGTCTCACCGGCCCTGAGAGGAAAATAAAATTAAGATAACAAATCCTGATGACCAAGTTTGAGCTAGTCTGGTGATTTAAAATACTCAGTAGCCACAAACAACAACAAAATGCCCTTTGAAGCTCGAGTCAGCTGCTTATGGAAAGAAATCCCTTCTTTACTAACCTCTCCTCTTCGCTCCCTGATAACCTTTTGCCACTGTGCCAGCAGGTGGAAGCAAAAAAGTATTAGTACCTAAGAAATTAGTAGGAAACTGTCACGGAAAGAGTATCAGGCCAAAGCCAGTGGCAACCATGCAAGGAGAAGAAATGCACGCAGAGTCCTCCATCAATGCTGCTCCTGCACCAGGTCCCTTGCTTCTGCAGAGCAAGTGTAACCTGCTCGTTCCTAAGTAAGAGGCGGGAAACTAAGCTTTTAGTGGCCCTTGCAGAATTTGCCTACCTCCTGGACCGGTGAAGATGCTAAGCCAAACTCACCCCCAAAGATCGCCTATGAGAATGACGTCCTCTTTTCATTGTGAACTCTGCGGGAGAAGCAGCAGCATTTCACAAACTGGAGAAGCCCAAGTGTGCATAGAGACCCACAACTATGACAAGGGAACACAGGCTTTGTGAAATTGGAGAGCAGAGAAGCTCTGGGGACAATGGTCTGCTTCTTTGAATGTCACTCTAGGAGCAAGACAGCAGCAGGGCACCACTGGAGGAATGGGAAGGCGGTGTTGTACTTCAGGTAAGTCAGGCAGTGATAAAGTAAACCTGAGCTCAACCATTAAATGGATTGGCTCTGTTCCCTGAACTTACACAAGACAATCATATATTTCTGGGTATAAATATTTTTTTACCTCAGTTGGTAGCACAATTTCGGTAAACAAGGCCCAAGATTTATTTGATGGCTATGACATGCAAAAGAGCAATTCATGTTATTGCTGTTCAAGAGAGAAAGTAGTCAAGCCTAGAAACAGAGATCTTTGAAAGTTTGCTGCTCAGAAAGATTAAGCTAACTGGAGTAAATATGTTACAATGTACTGAAAAGTAGAAGAAAAATCGTAAGCAAATGGGAAGCAAAATAACAATAGTGGAAAATAAAAGAAAGGGCTAACTGAGAAATAAACAGGATTACAAGGTTCATACAAAAACATAATAAAGAAGAAAGAATATGATAAGGCATCATAATCAAAATGATAGTCATTGATAAAGTCTTCAGAAAGAGCATAGAAAAGTAAAAGAATGTTATATGAAAAGCAAAAGAAGTATATCAGAATTTTTCATCATACATTGTATAGGCTAGAGCACAATGGAATGGCATATTAAATAAAATCATAAAAATATATCAGAACAGGATTATAGAACTAGTGAAAATGAATTTCTTTAAAGATAATTGACTTAAAATATGTGAACAATATTATACAGTGTAACTCATAATCATATATTCTGTTACACAGAAAAAAGAGGGATAAAAGACAATACTATCTTTTAAGGCTTTCAAAAATTAAGTTACGTAAAAGTTGTTGCAAGACAAAAGCTCAGCCGACTAAAGTGTCTGCAAGCAGATGCAGGGCCCGAGTTCGATCCTGAGGTCTGCCATGCCTGCCCTGCCGTGGGGCACACTGAGAGGTCAATTAAGACTGTGGTTAGTACTTCACTGGGTGAAGTGGCTCGAGAGATAGCTCCGTGGTGGCATAAATAATGGCCTGGCAAGTGCAAGGTAGTGAGTTCAAACCCTGATCCCAAGAGGGGGTGCACTAGGCATGGTGGCATCTCCTGTAATCCCAACCCTTGGGAGACTGTAAACAGGCAGATAACTGCAAGTCCGATCTAGCAGTGAGACCCTGAACACCCTGTTCCAGTAGATTTCCCTTGGGAAAAAAAACAAAAAATACAGTGGGTTAAATCATAGACTTATACAATGGAGTAAAATTATTAAAATCAAATACTATTAACTAGCCAATTATTGGAATAAAAATGGAATATAAGATACTCATTCATTAGAAATGGAGCAAAAAATGACAGAGCAAAAACAATAAACAAATATCAATACAGTTAATTTTAGTACAGCTGTACTGATAACTAAATTAAGTAAAAATGGTTTTAGTACCCCATTAGGAGACAAAGACTGACAGAAAGAATAATGAAGTGCACTCATTTTGTCTGTGAGAAACATAGTGCTTTCTATACAACATTATTTATGTCATTAAACAGATAAAATATAGATGCATTCAAAGTTATGCTAACATTATTGTTCACAAGAGTGTTGCAGCTCTTATAGTAATAAGAAAATAAGAGCACTTTATACTAAGAAATGTTTAGCTCCTTTGTCGAAGGTAAGGTGGCAGAGTGTGTTCATAGTTGCTTCTGTGTTCTCTAATCTATTCCACTGATCCTCAGGTCTACTTTTTTGCTGATTTTATCACAGTAGCTTTGTTGTATAATTTTAAGCCAGAAATTGTAATACTTCTAGTCATGTCTTTATTGCCCAGGACTGCCTTTGCTATTCTAGGTCTTTTGCGGTTCCAAATAAACTTTAGGGATGATTTCTCTAGGTCTGTGAGATATGCTGGTAGTATTTTGATTGGAATTGCACTAAATCTGCATAATAATTTTGGAAGTATGGCCATCTTCACAATGTTGGTTTTTCCTATCCAGGAGCAGGGAATCTTCTGAAATCTTCTATGATCTCTTTTTCAAAGTACTAGTTTCATTGAATAGATCTTTTACTTCTTTAGTAGATTAATTCCTAGGTATTACATTTTCCATGGTGTTGTTGTAAAATATATTGTTTCTCTAATTTCTCTCTCAGTGTTTTGTTACCTGTGTAGAGGAATAATGTTGACTTTTAGGTATTGATTTTGTACCCTGCCAAGATATTGAATTTGTGTATTAATTTGAGGAGTTTCTTGATGGAGTGTTCTGGGTCGTTCATGTTATCTACAAATAATGATAGATTAACTTCATATTTTCCATATTCTTATTCATTTTATTTCTCACTCTTTTCTAATTGCTCTAGCTAATGATTCCAGAACTATATGGAATAGGTATGATGATAGAGAACATCCTTTTCTTGTACCAGATCTGAAAGTTAAAAATTTCACTTTTTCCTCATTGCTAATTATGTTAGCTGTTCCATTGTTCATAGATGGCTTTTATCAGCTTGAGGTAGAGGCCATATATCCCAATTTGTCCTAGTACTTTGAGCATGAATTTCAAAAAAAAGGCTTCTTTGAATCAACTGAGATGATCATGTGGTTTTTGATTTGACTCTATTGACATAGTATATTACTTTTATAGATCTGCATATGTTGAAGTATCCTTGCATTACTGGGACGATTCCTACCTGGTCATGATGTATAATCCTCTAATGACTTGTTGCATTCTTTTTGCTTGGATTTTATTCAGGATTTCTGCTTCTATATTCATGAGAGAGATTGGCCTATAGTTCTCTTTTTTTAGTTGCATCTTTCTCCGGTTTTGGTATTAGTATAATACTTGCCTCTAGGAATGATTTGGGGAGGGTTGTTTCCTTTTCAATTTCATTGAAGAGTAAGGAGTATTGGGATTATGTCTTTAGATTTCTTGTAGAATTCCGCGGTTAATCCATCAGGATTTTTCTTTATGAGTAGTTTTTTTTTTCTTTTTTATTATATTTTATATTTCATTGGCTGTTACTGGATTGTTGAGAGTTCTTACATCTTCTTGATTCAGTTTTGGTAATTTGTACCTTTGTCAATTTCATCTGTGTCTTCAATTGTGTGAGAGTAAATATTCTCAAAGTTGATGTTAATGATCTTCCTAATCTCCATTGGGTCTGTCATAATTTCAGCCTTTGCATTCCTTGTTTCTGGAGTTTGAAATTTGAGATTTTTTTTTTCCTTTTTTGATGAGGTTAGCTAGGGGATCATCAATTTTATTTATTTTTTTTAAAAGAAACAGCTTTTTGATTTGTTAATTCTTTGTATTGTTTGCTTGGTCTCTCTTAAATTAACTTCTGCTTTAACCTTTATAATTTCTTCCTATCTTTGGGCTTTTGTGTTTGGTTTGCTTTTCCCTTTCTAGATGATTAAGGTGCAGAATTAGAGCATTTATCTTTTCCTGTTGTTTTCTTAATGTGTAAGTCCATTGCTATAAATTTCTCTCTAAGAATTGCTTTCATTGCATCCTATAATTTATTATAAATTGTGTTTGAATGTTCATGAAGTTGTTGACGTTGTTTAATTTCTTGTTTAATTTCATCTGTAACCCATTAGTTGCTGAGGAGGGTGCTGTTTGATTTCTATGTGTTTGTGGGATTTTTACAGTTTCTTTTGTCATTTATTTCCACTTTCATTGTCTGTGGTCAGAAATATTAAAGATGCTGCATAATAGTTACATCATAATTTGTAAATTCTGAAAAAATCATAAATCTTTACTTATTTAATAACAACTTCAAAATAAAGTAGCAACTCATAATATTATAAAGAAAATTCCATGGTTAACAAATTCAATTAACACACTCATGCAATATTATTAAACAACTTGACATAAATCCAGTGTGGAAGAAAACAATCTGAACTATTTGACACTCACATAAGATTGTCCAAAGTCAAAGTACACATTCATTGCAAGTGCAAATGGGGCACTCCGTAAAATTTAAAAAATTTAAAAAAATTTTTTTTAAATGTAAGTGTTGAAGTCCAACAAAATATATAGTTAAACAAGAAGTAGTCTATAAGTTCACAACAGGAAAAAATTTTTTGAAATAAATATAATTTAAAATTACATTTTTACACTCGGGAGGCTGAGGCAGGAGGATTGGTGCGAGTTCAAGACCAGCCTGGGCTACAAAAGTGAGCTCAAGGCCATCCTGAACTGCATAGTGAGACCCTGTCTCAAAAAGCCAAAAAAAAAAATTACATTTTTATATGGTTTCACAATCAAAGTAAATTTCTCCTAGTTTTTGGGAGGCTATAAACAGGCAGATCATTATGAATCCAATCTTGCAGTGATACCCTGACCACCTTGTGGACCCTTCCCTAACACACATTAAAAAACCAAATTTTAAGAGAATTTAGAAACCTCTTTCCTACTCCATTTAATGAAAATAGAATATAGAAAAATTTGAAGTGAATAATCAAACCTGTAATTAATATATTTTTATTTTAATAAAAATGTTCGGGGAAAATTATAATGAATTGTTTTAGTTTTTCTGAGCAAATTATTAAAAGACAACTTTAAAGCAAAGCAGGTAGGAATAAAAAATTAAGGAAGACATATATAGTTAACTGATCATCACATGCTTACAAGGTAATCTAAGAATTTTGTCTATTTTTAGAAAAAATATTATGGGGCCTGAGGCAATAGCTCAGTGGTCTAAGTGTTTGCCTGGCAAGTGCAAAGATCTGGATTTGATATCCCATACTACAGGCTGTGCTGGCCTCAGAACCCCTTGGTGCTGTGCTGGCCACCAAAACAGGGGATGGTGGCGCATGCCTGTAATCTTAATGCTAGGGAGGCTAAAACAGGAGTATCACTATGAGTGTGATCTGCGTATCAAGACCCTGTACCAAATAAAAGATTTTTAAAACAAAACAAAACAAACAAATGATTTTGGAACATTTGTCAATGTATTACAAATTATTGTAGAAACAAACCTTGTATGTTTTAAAAAAATTAAATTGTTATCTTTTAAATAAGTAAATTGAAGAACAATAAAAATTTGTCACGTTTGCACCCTGTGCTCTGTATAACATTTGTGAGGACAACAATGTGCAGTGTCTCAACTATTGGGAATGTGCTACTAACATGTTCTGAAACTTTCATATTGGTATCTCTTATTAAAAGCAATGAAAAATAAAATTATTTTTAAAAATTATAAATTAAAATATAGATTATACTGTACATGGTCTTGGGTTAGTGTTGAGTTATTAGACAAAAAATAAAGCATAATCTATGAAAGCAAGAATTGCATTTTGTTAAAACTGAAAACTTAAGATGAAAAGTCAAATACGTAATAAAAGGCTTGTACTCAAATCCTACTGAAAATACTTTGAATCAATAAGAAAATAACAATTTTAATAGAACAAATAATATAAAATCGCCTCACATAAATAGCTTTAGAAGTGATAAATAAGTACATGAAAAATTCCCTAAAATATTTACTTACTGGAGAAAACAAAGTCAAGGCGAGATACCAATACCCATTTAATGCAATCGCTGAAAAGCAAAACAAAACATGAGAGTGACAATTTCTGCCAAAAAAAGAAATTCCATGCAAAAGCCTTAATGTTAAGTGAAATAAATGAGACACTCAAGCTTAATATTGACTGCTTTCCTTTGAGAAAGACAAATACAAAGAAAGAGCAAAATAAAAGACAGACAAGAAGACATAGGGAGCCGGCTCATCTGCAAGTAGGAGCCTGGAGGTGGAAGAAGAAGGGCAGGGAGCCAGGTGAAAGGGGAACTAAGGCCTCTTCTGTGTATGGTGTGCCTCCCACCAGGACCAGAGTCCAGGAGTGCAGCAGGCCTTGCCAGTAATAATGAAAGGTTAGATTTTGTTGATGGGAGTGAGAAAATGAAGCAGACCCTTCAGAAAATCGTTTGTCCAGATCTTATTTTTATTTTATTGATTTATTTAATATTTATTTTTATCTATGTTTTATTTTTTGTATATTATGGCTGGCTCAGCCTGCCTCTCGGTGGGGCTAGCACAGCATATTGTACTGGGGATCGGACAGTGGTCATTGCAGAAAGGAGGGTAAGGGCAGAGAACAGAGGGAAACAGAGGGAAGCATGGAGACATCCTCAAATTTGAAAGAAGCAAAAAAATTAAGAGGGAAATTTTATGTACTGAGTAGGAAAGCACAAGTTAAAATAAAAGTGTGAACAAGTAAGTACACACTTAAAATGTTGCTTGTCAATAAATTAATTATTCAGTCCAGGAGTGGCGGCACGTGCCTCTATTCCCAGCACTAGGGAAGCTGAAATTAGGAGGATCACTATCAGTTCAAGCTTTCTAGTGAGACCCTGTACCAAATGCATACAATGAAAGAAGCAGAATTAATTATCAATAAAATCAACAGCACAGTCTTATGTCAACAGCAAAATGCTCCGTGAGAAGCTGACTTAGTATGCTTATTCTGTGACTTCTTTTATGCAACGTTTCCAGTAAAGGCAAAACTACACAAATGAATGTCTGAATTGTTATCAGATATTTGGAGAAAGAAAAATATAGGTTCACGAGAGGACAAAGAAAGTGTAAAGATTTTCTATATGCACATTATGTTGGTGGTGAAGCACTTTCTCAAGCTATACTAGAGGAGGGTGGGTTTTATTTATGTATGTAAAAACTCTGTAAAGCCAGTTTTTAACAAAAGTTCAAACTGTGGGTTAACTCTATCAAAAACACCTGGGAATTCAATATTGCTAAACATTCATATTTTCTGGCCACAAATAGATCTCCTGAATAAGCATCTAGGGAGAAGAAGCCTGATAAGCTACACTTTTCAAAATCACCACTCATTTCAAAAGCCTGTTTCTGACATGAGTCTTTTTCCCATTATTTTAGGCTTGGAGACACCTGCTGAGAATATTAAAGAAAATCCATTCATCAGGTCTCATTGCTAACAGGTAAACTCATCCCTTTTATTAGTAAATGGGGAACTTTATCATATTATCCATTTCTGCATCAGCTTTCTGAAGAAAGATACATTGATTTTGATGTTCCAGGGAAGACCACATACTTTTTAATATCTGATTGGCACAAACACTGGGATTGAATTTGGACCTAACTACTTTCAGAGACATATAAAATTTAACTCTATATTGAGAGCTTCATAAAGATCCACTCAGAGTTTTCATGGAGAAGTCAATTTAGCAGTTTATTCTGTTTAGGAGTCTCAGATGAATTGAGCACATAACACCTGTGCTCTGCAGGCTACTGGTGGCTTATTTGTTGCAGGTGCAAACAGAAGTGATGGCTTTGATATTAAGTTTATGTATGCTAAGTGCAGGCTACATTTGAGCTTTTCCTTTCTCTGGATATGTCCTTCTTCAAATTCCATAAGCGGTTTTCTCACCAATATTTAGACACTCCTCTTTTAGACTATAGTAGAAGAGAAGTTGAGTTCCCTTTTTGAATTTCAAGATCCCTATCACATTCAATAAAACTGAGTTGATAAAAATTAAATAACTCATCAAAATGAGTAGCTGAATGCCCACATTTGTTTAATACTGCCAGAAAGCTAAGGAAACAAATACGAGAGGAATACATATCCTCAATCTATGCCACATCGCAATGTCAGAATGAGAAATGCAATTTAGCAACTCATTCTGTAGGCCCCGACTTTTTTTTTTTTTTTTTTTTTTTTTTTTTTTTTTTTTTTTTTTTTTTTTTTTTTTTTTTGTCTTTTTGAGACAGGGACTCGCTATGCAGTGGAGGCTGGCCTTGAGCTCACTTTTGTAGCCCAGGCTGTTCTTGAAGTCGCACCGATCCTCCTGCCTCAGCCTCCCGAGTGCTGGGATTACAGGCGTGAGCCACCACGCCCAGCTCCAACTTTATTTAAATAAAGAATATCAGAATCTGAAGTGGCAATGGGTTATCCCACCAATTACCATATTTTCATGAGAAAAATTGGATGAGTAATTTTCTTTGAGCATAACATCACAAGTTTCACGAAAGTAACATTAAATGATTTGATTTAAAATCATCATTAAAATGTTTATATGCTTAGGAATACTATTAATACAAATTTAAAATATTATGTGAAATGGAGTCAAAGAACATGTTACAAAATATTAATAGTCATTCCAATATCTGACCTGAATTGCAGGGCCTCTTTCATGAGTTCTTTTGCTGTCAACTTAATTTGTTTAATTTTCACATCCCTAACTTACTTTGTAAAGCTCTGTCAGGTCACTGAAAAAAAGAGCTGAAAAACAACAAATATTCCAAGTTAATCTCAGGTAATTTTCCACTGTCCAGCAACTGTCTTTTTGATCAAAACAGATGGGTACCCTGTTCCATTCTAGAGAACATCAACTTTAACTGACAAGGACAGCATTCTGCTTGATAAGGGCTCACATTTCTTCACGCTCCTGGATTCCCTGGCTTTCACTTTTGTGCCTGGGGCATCACATAAGGTATGGAACTTAAGCCCACATGCTTATACTTTCTGTTCCACCACTCCTGACAGCTGACAGTTGTGTGAACACCTGAATTAAAATAGCATCATCTTAATCACTTGGGATAGATAAATAGCAAAGGCACAGACATGAATCTTACAATGCAATGTCATGCTTGAAGAAGTAGCATTTACAGTTTCCCTAGCAACCAAGCTAGTTTATTTTTCTCCTTTCAGGTATGTTATTTATCTGCTGAAATAGAAGGTTCTAATTTTTCAGGTAGTCTTTCTTTCACTTGGCCTACTTTTGCTTATAAACACGTGATCACTCCATATTCCCTATGGTTCATCCAACATTGAATGTTCTGAAAAGGAAGATGATAATAAATCATGAGAAGTTTAGTAATTCTTTTCATTTTGTATTATTTTACTTTTTTTTGTATTACTGCCAAAACCACCCTCTTGTGTGTACTGCCTGGATTTAGATCAAGTGTTTACAAGGTTGGACTGCTACTGAACAAATTTAATAACAAAGCTAAACAAATGTTGAGATATGAAAGTGACTTGAGATTAAAGCTTTGTTTTCTATGTTTTGAAGGTAAATTAACTGTATCAACTCTTTCCAGCATTTGGCTAAAAGCATAATAGTTTTACACTAATTTTTGTGCAGATAATTATCATCTAAAACATGTGAAAAAATAAATATATTTGTAGAGAAATGAATATGTATATATAAAATTATTTGTTGTGATTAAATGTTATTATATTGCATTTTTTAATTATTTTTTATTGTTTAAATTTAACACGGGTTATATTACATATTCTCATCATCAGATCAGTTTAGATTAATACATATAGGTATATAAGATTGATCAAACAATTAAACATTAACCCTTCTAAATCAACATTATTATTTTTTTTTCTTTTCCCCTTTCTTTTCTTTGAAAGTTGACATATTGCATATTGTCCTCACAATCGTTCTACAGAGTACAGTGTGTGGGCATGACCCACCTCCCTATTGAT
>PVJA010018602.1:0-39664 GCA_004027025.1 Myocastor coypus | reverse complement strand
AGGAAAGTGACGAGGATTTTTTTTTTTTTTTTTTGAGCTAGAGATTGAACTCAGGCCCCTCTGCTTGCCAGGCAAGTGCTTATTCTGCTGAGCTATCTCCCCAACTCCCCAGTGACAAGGATTAAATTACCTCAGTGCCTAGAGCAATTCCTGACACAGAGTAAGCATATTCAAACATGTTGGCTGTTGTTACAGACAAATAATTGTTTGGTATCTTTTGAGTCAATCACTTTGCTAAGCTTTGAAAGCAGTCTTCTGGGGACAGAGGCTCTGCTTGATGTCCAGATCAGTGTTCTCAAGGAGACATGCATATCCCCTCTCCAAGAGCCACCTGATGTGTGAGCTTTGAATATGTGGGCTTTGCCTGCTGCCTGGGTGGACTTTCTAGGCAAGATGTCAGCATCTGCATTTTAGGAGACTGTCCCATGATTCCTGTGCACATTAAACATCACTAGTGTGGCTTGGGAAACAAAGCACAGAGAACTGGCACTGCTTAGCAAGCACATGCTGAATAGAATGAAAGACGTGTGATAGCAGAGGCATTGGCAAAATGCCTTTGGGGGGATATTGGATTCAAGGAAGGTTTTATACAGGAGGCAGCACTGGAATGCAATCCGTAAGGAAAGGCAAAATTTTGATACATGGTGATGGGATGGCAGATGGGGACCTCAAGCGGCAGGGGGAACTGCAAAGCAAATCCATGGAGATGTGAAAGATCCTGGCTTATGCCAAGCAGAACAGATGACCAGTGAGGCTAGAAGATGTCTCATGAACTTGGGAAGGGATGAGTCTGCTCTAGTAGTGGGACCAGGTGCTGGAGTGTAGGTGCTGTGCCCCCCACAATGTCTGCTAGTCAGCAGGGAGAAGGCAAGAGAGCAGGGAGAGTCAGTGCAGAGAGAAGACAAGTGCCACTAGGTGTCGTATGCCCAGACCAGGATGTGTAAGTGAAGGTGTCACTTGCTGCCTGACAACCACTTACGAATGGGGATACCAGACAAGTGGAGAGCCCATTCTCCAGCAATGTCCTCAGGTGGAGCTCTTCCCATAAGGAAGCCCTGCTTACACATGCAGATGACAGAAGTCTAGACTTAGGAGATGGCTCAGAACCCAGGTGCAAGCCAGGGGTCTCTCTGACCTGGTATATCATACTTACTTTCAAAAAGACTTTAATGAATGTAAAATGGACTCATGAAATCAATCAGTAAATAATTAAGCACTGACCCTGTGCAGGAGTTCATACTATGAAGTTGTGTTAGCTTTTTGTTGCTTTTTTTTTTAAACAAAAACAAAAACAAAAAACCCTGGGATAACCAACTTCCATGACTTTTGGTTCAGTTTTGTAGGCTTCAGGGCATGGCTGGCTGGCCTGAGGCCATACACAGTGGTGGGCTTGCATGGTGCGGGGAAACCTTCACCTCATGGTGCTGAAAGAAGTGAGAGAAAGAGAGGAAGAGGAAGAAAGACACTTGAGATCCATGTCCCCTTCCAGTGCACGCCTTCTATGACTTAATCTACCAGTATGGGCCACTTCTTAAAGATTCCAACCCCTTCCTGGCATCAAGCCAAGAACTCAGCTTTACACATGGGCCTCACGTGGATACTCCCACAGCCCCAGGAGGACAAGGCCAGTACTGCAGGAAGATTAAATTTGTATTCTGGAGTCAGATCTGAACTCTCTGAGCTGCGTTTGCGAATTAGAGTTCGTGACCCCTTCCTGTGCTCAGATTCCTTGCTGCATGTGACAGAGATGCTTGCCCTCCTACCTCAGAGCTGAAGCCAGCTTAGACAGTAGACAGAAGTGATCTATGGTACTCACTGCAGTGCAGAAGGGAATGACTTGATGTCCTGGGCCCCGGCACCCATTGTTCTGGTTCCATCCCAAGAACGGAGTCTCTCCTGGTCACATGATGACTACGGTGGCAAGTGGGGTTGTGGATTTCCCATGTGTAGCTGAGGGTTATGCAAACGCAAGAGCACGCACACATATTCTTACATTGGAGATGCAAAAGTGTTGCTTAATATTGGCATGTCAGTATAAATCATATGGCAATTGCTGAAGCAAAAACAGATACCAAAAAGCAATAAGCTCTGATTGGCTTAGATCAGTAGTCGCAAACTTTGGCATACATTAGAATCATCTGGAAAGCTTCCTTCAGCACTGACTTCAAGCCTAGTGAGTCAGCTCCATAAGTCTCAAGTGGAACTCAATAATTTCCAGAACCAGCTGCTGCCGGTTTAGGTACTACACTTTCAGAGCCAGAATCTTAGATGAGTATGTACTCCTAGGTTAAAGACTGGGTCACAGGCAGCAGAGGGTGATGGTGGAAATGGTGGTCATGAAGGATGGATCATAGCTGTGAATTTCTAAAAGAAAGGATACTAGGCATATAATTAATAACAGAGTCTGGGTTGGCCACCAATATTGCATATAACATTGTTATGGGAGTTAAATTTTATGAGGCACATAAAATGCATAGTGCTTAGTAGGACTTCAATAAATAATAGTGCTTACTCTTGCCAAATTATCTACTTTCATCATTTCATTTCAATTCATAAAATGCTTTAGAATGTCATCAGCCTCTGCCTCAATTGGCTCCTAATCAAACTGGAGCAGATATAATAGACAACTGCCATTCTAGGCACTCAGTGCTGATTTTGAGAAGCCTACAGCTAGTAGAACACAGTAGAGACAGAGGAAACCAGAGAGGCGAAGGTGGGGAGAAAAGAAGTTTCTTTTCAGCCTCAGGAACTGGCAGGGGAAGAGTCCACCCATTCTGTATTCTGTATTCTGCAGCCCTTCTAGGCAGTCTTCTTTTGATCTCAACTCTCGCTCCTGTCATAGAAGTATCACAGAGTTATTCCTGGGTATTATTTGAGAGACATCTGTGGTTAGAGCTGAAGAGTGACTGTTTCTCCTTATTATGCCCAGATTCATTTGGAGGACAGTGACACCGCGTGACAAGCCTACAGGGCCCCTGCTAGTTGCCACATTCTGGCCTGAGGTTCCAGAGAAGATTGATGCTGTGTACGAGGCCCCGCAGGAGGAGAAAGCTGTCTTCTTCGCAGGTGTGTGGAAGGGTCTTGCTGACCCTTGGTCTGGGGTGCTCCCCAGGACTCTTATATAATCTGGCCCACTCCTTGCCAGTCCACAGTCCCTAGGCACCCATGGGTGCTCTTCTTCTTTATGCATCCATTCTTCCAACATCATTTCTAACAGTTGGGGATGCATCTGGGAGACTTGTCTAGATACCTGTCTTCATATAACTTAACATGCAGAAGAATATTTCCTTGCTTCTGAGCTCTTTTTCAGCCCTTCTAATGATTTCTTTGCCAAAGATCAACCTCACTTTAGTACTTATACGTCCCTGACATCTTTCTAGTACTGAAGTCTTTTCAGGCCATTGATTTGGTTAGAATTAAAAAATGACCAGTTTTCATAATACAGATGGTTAATTATACTAAAGTGGCATTGAAACCAGGACAGGAATGCACCACCCTGTAAATAATACCTAGATAATCATAACAAACTTTTTAAAGAATCTAGTTTTAAAGATTTTGAAATGAATTCACTAAAACAAACAAACAAACAAAAAACATGAAGTAAATAGTAGTGCAAGGAGTCTAGGTCTGGGTAGGGTACATGTGGCTAAAGGTCGGGCGCCTTGCTCATTCACCACTGGGCCTGTACCTACCACATGTTGGTCTTTGGTGAGCTCTGGAGTTGAAGCTCACAGATTACTCATGGAGATAGATAGCCAGGCTGCTGGAGGGAGTGCAGCGTGGTGCATGATCCCTGCCCTGCCCTACCAGCTGCCCTCTATCTCTATCCCATGGTGACCAGGGGTCCTGGTCAGGGGAGCTGTTGGCTCTCGGGGCGATGTTGTACAGAGTAAGAAGCCATACCCTTTTGTGGCCAGCAAAGGATCCCACAGCCCACCCCAAGTCACCTCCTTGACCTGATGCTTTCTGTCATCAGCTTACAAAACCTCGAGCACGACGCCTGATTCTGGCACTGAACCCAGAAGTGAGGAGCTCTCTGTACCCCTATTAGCAATGACTACAGGGGTCGGGCCTGGAAGATGATGGCATGGGCTGGCTTGGGGGACTTTAGCACAGACACCAACACCTCTTCTCTCACCCTCAGGGAATGAGTACTGGGTCTATTCTGCCAGCACCCTGGAGAGAGGGTACCCCAAGCCACTAACCAGTCTGGGATTGCCCCCTGATGTCCAACGAGTGGACGCTGCCTTCAACTGGAGCAAGAACAAGAAGACGTATATCTTCGCGGGAGACAAATTCTGGAGGTAAGAGAGGGCCCTGGGCAGGACAACAGCATAGCTGGCTGCAGCCAGGTATCTCATGGAGCAAGTTGAGAGGTTTGTGGATCAGGGGTGGCCTCTTTCTGTCTTTAATCTGCCAGAACTGAAGCCCCTCTGAGGAGCTCCTGAAGGGTGGTTCATCCTTGTGCACAGTGATGGCGTAGTTCTTCTTCTGGTCAGCACTCTTTCCCCTTCTCATGTGTTTTCTCGTTGGCTCTGTTTGTTCAATCTGGTGCCTCGTACATTAAAGTGAATCACTGTTGAAGGGCAGTAGTCATAAAAGCAAAGTAACAGCTGCTACTGTTGACACCATACTCCAGACGATCCATAGGGTGCTGAGAAGTGTTCTACTATGATTTCCACTTTCCAGATGAGATAACATGGGTTCAGAAAGGCTAAATAACTCTTCCTGCCAGTTATGCAACCAAACAGAGGAGGCTGAGTGGTAGAGATCTGGCGTTCTGGTTCCGGGGATGTAGTAGTGTTCTGTACTTGGTGCAGAGGAGACCCAGGAGATGGAAGTGGTGGAGACAGATGGCAGACAGGGACGTGCAGAGAGGAAGGCTGAGAGGTGGGTGCAGCAGCTACCCAGAAGAGCCAGTGCCCAAGCTGGGCTCTGAGAAGCAGCAGCCCCATCTGGCCGGTCTGCAGTAGGCCCAGCAGCTGTGGGCACAGGCTGGCGGGGGAGCAGGTGGGAAGCAAAGGGCCCTCTGCTCTGGGTCATCTACAGAGAAGGATCCAGTTCTGATGCTAAAGGTGCCTGATGTCCAGCAACTGGATGATGACACCCAGCCCAGGCCTCAGGAGCTTAATGACAAATTCTTCACATATTCCAGTGAAGAAGCTGAGATCTAAAGAAATTAAATAACCTACCTGAGGTCCAAGGTGTTGGTATGCAGGTTCCCAGAGCAGAGGTGAGCAGCTGTAATCTCAGCACTCTGGAGGCTAAGGCAGGAGGACTACGAGTTCAAGCCCGAGTTGGGCAATTTAGAAAGTTCGAAAGATCCTATCTCAACTTTAAAATAGAAAAAGAAATTAAGAAGGGATAGGGAGGTAGCTTCTGAGAAAGCTCCTGGTTTTAGTCCCCGGGACTTGGAGGAAGCAAAGTACAGAGACTCAGACTGGGACTGTGGCTGCTTCTCCTGTCTCTGCCCTAGTGCCCCTCCACTATGCCCACTGGGCCACCTGGTCAGTGGGAAAGGGAGGACTGGACACAGGCTTTGGGGGGATTTTCCACCTCCCCTTTCTACTGTTCCCAAACACCTGTGTCTGTCACTACATCTGGGTCCTGCCCTACCTGGAAGGACTCAGAAGCCACTCCTAAGGCTTTGTCAGCCACCCTAGGAATAATTCTGCCTCCTCCCAAGGCTCTGTCAGCTCCCCCTTTTCTCCTCCCTCTGCCCCGCCTCCTGCAGTTGCCCTGATTCAAAAGCTGCTTAGGTCCCAGGCCTGCCCAGGACAGGGTGGAATCCTAGACACGTTGCTAAGACACTTAGCAACCTAAGCTGATTGATATCTCAAGCCTCAAGAAGGAAAACAGCCAGCCACAAAACCACTGAGCGCCCACAGCCTCAGCATGCTTCCTAGCAGCTTCACACGTTTCCCGTGGTATCTGAGCCCCTGCCCAGGCACTTAGAGCCTCCACATCTGGACAGCAAGAGCCTCAGAAGCATCCAAACATGCATCTGAGAGTCATAAAACCCTGGGCATCCTTGCAGCATGGTGTGGAAGGACTTGTATGGCCACCTTGCCACACATACCAGGCATGTCCACAGACAAGAATAGACGTGTCCCTGGGTGTGCGCGAGTGGCTGTGGATGCACCCTGGCTGGAAGGCTGGGCGGTGCCTTGCCAGGCTTCTGGGCAGAGTTGCCTGACTCTCGTTCTTTCACACCAAGCCCACCTCCTTGTGCCAAGGGCCACGATGGATAGTGTGCCCCGCAGAGGAAACTCCTCCTTCTCTCAAAGGCAGGGACAGACCGAAGGGCTGCTCAGAGGCTTTGAGCTGGGCTCCACCAGAGACAGCTGTTGCTTGAAGAGGTGGTGGCCGAGCCTGTGACACTGTCCTGCTGTGGGGCCTGCAGAGGTGTGCGCTGCAGAGGATGCCTGGAGGAATCCTGGCTGTAGAAGGAGAGCAAGTCCTGCATGGTGAGGGATGGGCATCTGCCTCCAGTGTGCCCGGAGGTGCACAGTGCCTGCCTGGGGAGCCCCACAAATAGGTCCTGGGCATCTCCACTGTGCCAGGCCCACTTTCCACTCTGTGGAGCTTACTGTAGCCAGCAAAAGTGACTCAGACATAGTTGAACCTGCTGGCAGTGGCTCTGCTAATAGGCCTGTGCCCGGTCCTAACCGGAGGCTGTGAATGTTACCTGGATTTCTCATTTAAAGTAGATTCTTTTATCAGCCCCATTTTCCAGATCCCAAACTCTGAGGCTGAAATAGGTCAAGGACACAGGCAGGAAAAATCTGGGGCCCAAATATCTGTATTCTTATACCACTTGTCACTGCAGAGAAATTTCTGCAAAAGCTTTGAAAACAATGTACCAGCCCCTGAGGGACACTGGTCAGGATGGCAGGCACTGAGAAACGGAAGGAGACACAGCCCCTTCCTGAGTCCTGAGTCAGAATCTTCTTACACCCTGAGGCTGCATTCCTCCTGGGTGAAAAGAAGTTGGAAACAAATTGGTTCCTGTCTGTGAGCCACTTGTTTATCTATACCAAAAGACTGATTCTGGCCCTCTCTATCTACTGGAGGTAGAATGAGGAACAGATAAGAGCATGGGTCATGTACAGGACACCATCTGAGCCTTCCAGACCCTAAGGATGCTGTTAGAGGGCTCAGCAGGGCTGAGGCAGTATGGGGAGTCCAAGCTGTACACGTTGGTTTTGGTAACCCCCAGCATGAGGAAGCAGATTGGCAAGAAGTGGTCTTCTGGTGCAGTTGAGGTTATGAAGACTTCTCTAGCAGCTCTTGGAGTGATGGACTCAAGGGTAGGGAAATTGTCAGAATTTTGGGGGAGGTGGCAGGGTTGGGCGTGGGGCAGTGAGGAGGCACAGTGGAGGAGAGAGCTCGGCTATCCCCAGGGTGCAGTCAAATACAGACTATCTAGAAAATTCACTGCACAAGCGCAGGACCGGATCCTGTTTCTGAGATGCCTACTGACTCATCACAGGAGCGCATTACATGCTCAGCGTCACCAGCAAGTTGCATGTAAGAGGGGAAGTAAAAACGAATCTGCCAGTGAGCGCCAAGAAATTTGCCTGAACTAAATAAAGGCAGAGTCTGAGGTGCAGCAGGGCCAGGGTGACAGGTAGTCCACCTGCCTTGTGACCAGCAAGCCTTGGGCACACACTCACCACTTTGCCTTGCAGCCTCATTCTCCCAGCCCTCATCCTTGCTCAAAATGTGGTTTGTTATCTCCACTCAACAGTCGAAGAAGTAACCATTTGTCCAAACAATAGAGTGAAAGAATGATGCGGCAGAACCCCACCTTTGGGCGCTGGGCCCCAAGTTCCCATATGCAGCAGGGATCAACGTTTGTAAGGGAATTAACATTTCTACAGACTTCCATCGTGCCAGACAGGGGAATAGACATTTTGCATCTGCACGTTGGCACTAGGTACAAGACAGTTATTGTGGGATTGCCCGAGGTGATGCAGTCATTCAGTGGGCAGCTGAGTCTGAGACCCGGGCCTGATTCCACACTTTCCCATCACACAGTGGGCTGCCCTTCTGAGGGAAGGGGTCTGGCTTCTTAAGCCTGCCTAGGAGCCACTATCTGAGAGGGAGGTGGCATCAGAGGCCCTTCGGGTTCACCACCTTTCTTATCTTACAGATACAATGAGGTGAAGAAGAAAATGGATCCTGGCTTTCCTAAGCTCATCGCAGATGCCTGGAATGCTATCCCTGATAACCTAGATGCCGTTGTGGACCTGCAGGGCAGTGGTGAGCTACCCAAACTTCAGTCCGCTTTCTAGGACTCCCTGCCCCCAGCCGGGCTCCTCGCCAGCACACACTTCCTCATTGTGCAGGGCAGGCCTGCTGCAACCTGGGAAAACAAGCCAGCTCCTTCAGCCCAGGGCTGGGAAGGCATCCAGACCCCTGACCCCTGCTCCCTCCACCAGCCCTCGGGCAGGGAGACCTAGAAAGGCCCCTCACAGCTGCAGGGCCTTAAGCCAGGGCAGGGGCGGGAAGAGGCCTTCAGGGAGCAAGGAACATGGCCTGGTGCCCTGGATTCATTCTGGGGTTTGATTAAGGTCCTTTTGGGTTTCAAAGGAGGTCTAGTGACTGCCTCTCATTAGCAGAAGGTTGGATCCATAGGAGACAAGGCAAACTTTGTCACGCTCTGCAGCTCATGTGGCAAAGTTCCTGCTCTCAACTGTTTGCTCCTTTGCTAAGTGAAACACAGCCAACATCCACAAGGGATAGAATTGGGAGTTTGAAAACAGAATTCCCGAGGAGGCCTCTGAGAGCTGTTGAGGGCCCTGGAAGTGAATTCAGTTTGACTTTTTAGAGAAGATTTCAGTTCGCCACTCCAAAGATAGTTCTAAGCCCCTACCATTTGTCATGCACATCACTCTGAGCTCCAGAGGCTAACGGTCTTGTGGGTAGAAAGCCAAGCAATACATGACCAGGTCCAGGTTGAGGATTATCCTCAACCAAATAAGCATATGTCTCATGAGCACCTACTCTATGCCAGGATTTTGAGTGAAAGGAACAAGACCATACATGTTTTGAGGAATTCCCAGGTGATAAACTTCCAGGGACCACACAGGGACCAGACACTAGGGACTAGAAGGGTCTCGGGTGAACCAGAGACCCATGGTTTATTACAGGGGGAAGCTGCTGCTTCTCAGCATCTCATGATTGCTGCTCTGTAAAAGGTAGGGCCTAATGTTTGTGCATATTCTAGCTATTTTAAAAAGAAGGTATATATTGTTACCTTCATTTGATATTTCTAGATGTTTCTAGCTTGATAAGTGATTCATAATTAAAGATTAACCCCCACCCCCTCCCATAAAATAAACTGTGTGAGCCAAATAAAAGTATCTGTAGACCTGATAGGGTTGGAAGGCTCTAGTTTCCCTCCTCTGGTCCTGGAAAGTGCTTGCCCAGTACTGGTGTTAAGTAGGGTACTGTTATTATTATTATTATTATTATTATTATTATTATTTGTGAGCATATATCATCAACTTTAATTGCACTGCAAGCCCTATGAAGTTGATGTCTCTATCCCTATCTGAGGGAGGAGCAGGCAGGGATTGAGAGTCCTTACTTCTCTGGTTTAAAAGCTTCTCCTCTGCATCACTGACTGCCCAACTCCCAGGAACCTTCTGGCTATATACCAGAATATCAGGATAGTCTGGTCACAGTCTCTTTTCTTTCTCTATCCCAGGTCATAGCTACTTCTTCAAGGGTGCTTATTACCTGAAGCTAGAGAACCAAAGTCTGAAGAGTGTGAAGTTTGGAAGCATCAAAACGGACTGGCTGGGTTGCTGAGCCGGCCTGGCTCCCACTAGCCCTTCCTCTCCACCCTTTCCCCACTCTGGGCCCTCAGCCCCAAGGAGGACCTGGAAGGGCCTGCCAACCCTGCCCTCAACTTTTAGTTAATCATCACTTGCACTCCTCGACTGGTATTTAAGATTCCGGAGAGTGGCTCCACTCTGTGTCCAAAGAAAGGTGCTGTCGTACCCCTCCCAAATGCCCCTTTGCCCTCCAATCTCACCACCCCTCAGAGTCACCCCGGAACAGATGTTCTGATTTTCCCAATGCAGCCCTGCCCTGGGTTGCCCTGGTGCTGCCACCCTTCAGGATCGTCTTCCTCCACAACCTTCTGTGGCTCACAGAAGCCTTGGAGCCAACAGAGACTATCTCAAGAGGGCACTGGTGGCCCGACAGCCTGGCATGGGGCAGTAGGATAGGGGAATGATCAAGTGGTTGCCTTAAACACCCGGCTTCTCACTGCTGGCTGCCTTAGAGTTTTCCCTGTGTAGCTGTTTGCTAGGTATGCACTTTGTTCTTTCTTTTGATCTTTGATTTTTCTATTTTATCACATCTCCTAATAGTAGGATTCGGACTGTCTAAAGCATATGGCGCATTTCCACCCACAAGGCGGTGGTTCCCTCGCTCACTCTATGTAGGATCCACACCTAGTCTCAGCCTCCACTGGTTGGAGGAACCCAAGCCATGGCTTCCAGCTCAGCCTTTTCTGCCTCTCCCCTCAACGGTTCCCCATGGGAAATGGCAACAAGTATAAATAAAGACTCCAATTGAGTGGCAGTCTTTGCTCTCTGTTTTATCAGAGCCCAGAGTGGGCTACAGCTGCATCCAAAGAATAAGCTTAAAAAAGAACAACTCTCTGCTCTCTACAGCTCTCCAAAGTCAGAGCTGCCAAAATAAACAAGAGAGCCTCAGGGTGAGTGAGCTCCTATCCTTCCAGCCTGCATGAGCAAAAGACCCAAGAGAGCAGCAGTTCTTTGTGTGAATTAGTTACGGGGTATGTCTAAGGCTTGAATTCTCTTCATCTGTTTTTTCATGAGCAATGATACCAATTCAAATGCTCCTACTGACAGCCTACAACAACAGTACTTTCCCCATGATTAATGGAGGGTTTACAATGTGATACTTTACAGGCATCAATTAATCTAAATTTTATGACCTCCTAAAGGAGAGGTTGCTAAATGGCTGAATCGTATTGATAAGGTGACTAGGCCCAGAGAAAAGTGGTTTACCCATGGTCCTGTAGCTGATATTTAACAGAACTGAGTCATAACCCAAGGATGACCCAGAGGAGGAACTTTAGCTCTTTGCCTAGAATGCTACTCAGCAGCCTAACTCTACCATGAACCAAATCTCCCCAAGTAAACCCATTTGGGAGAGAATAATGCACAAGCTTTCTAAGCGTAGTTTCTTCTAATGAGTGACTCCACTCTTTCCCACCAGACTGTGCACCCCTACCTTTCTCCTCTATAGAAATTTGCCAGATTTATGGGCTGAAGCATTTTACTTTTGTTTTTTGAGATAAGAGCCTTGCAAAATCACCAACTTGCCCCAGCTGTGATCCTTTTGCCTCAGCCTCCTAGAATACTGGGACTGTAGGCATGTGTCATCATACTCATCAGCTTGGGACTTTTCAGAAGACCCTGCCAGCTAAGATAGTCTGGTGATCTATGGCTTCAGGTCTCCCCTGGTTGGGTTGGTGGGGAAAAGAGAGTAGGAAAAGTAGACAGGGTGCCCTGGAGAGGATCTCAGGGGCGTGCAGGTCATCTTTCCACATAGCCTGTCTACTGGTTTGGGTTCTGAGTGCTCTGGACAGGCAGCCTTCTTGCAGGTATGCAGCCCAAGAGTCGGGGCATAATCAGCTCTTGCAGGTATTATGCAGCCCTACTTAAAGATCCTCCTGCAGGATGGGCAGCTTCTCTCACAGCCGTAATATACTGCAACTGTTTCTCCACTGCCCTGAGAAAACTCAGCAGCTCCCCAATATGCCATCGCTTGAATGCTTTTCTGTCATCATGACACATGTGTACCTTATGCGACCCTTGCTGCAAGCCTATCGGATGGGAATCGATTTTCCACTCGTAAAGGAGGAAGAGAAGCTCACAGAAGTGCAGGACTCACTCAAGGCTGTGCACATTTATCTTGTAGGGCTGGAAAAGTCTGAGATTTTATATTGAGTAGGTGTGGAGAAATGGTTATGTCATAGCCCGGGTAGTTTCATTCTGGACATTCTGGTAGTAATAAATGATTTACTACCTCTCTTCTTTCATTCTCATTGCTGATAGTCTTGGGTCCTGGGACAAACCCCTCCCCACTTCTTTAACCCACACAAAGGTTAAAGGAAATGGAGCCACCATCCAAATCATTTTTCTTTTGGGTCGGGTTCTCTAGGCTACGAAGCCCACCGCTGTCTTTGATTTCTAGCAGTAGTTCACTTCTCTGGAGAACCAGCTCCTCAGTCTATGCATCACTCCCCATGTCAATTTTTATATTTTATACTCTCTTTTATATTTATATTTTATACTCTCTTTTGTGCTGTCACAAACACCCAACTCAAGTTGGTTTGCATAAAAATAGAACATACATCAAAAATCAAGCACTGATAGCAGCATTTTTTTTTTTTTTTTTTAGCATACACTTTGGATGTACTATGTCACCTTTAAAGGAATAGACCAGGAGAACTGGCATTGCTGAATCCAGATTGTATGCATCTCTGTGCCTATTTTACAAAGGCGGCTGGGGTTTTAAGTGATTTGGCAGTCATCAGTAAAACTGAAAATCCAGGTTTTCCTGATCTTAAGCCAGGAACATTGCCTTAAGTGCTTCTCATTTGAAAGTTTATGAGAATATCTTTAGGAGAGAACCACGCACCTCCTAGGGGCGGGGCCACGTTGCTAAAGAGGAGGAGCCAATACCTAGGGGGAGTGTCCAGAGCGGAGGGGCGGGGCGGTCGCTAGGTAGCTAGCGCCTGCGCACAGGCCCCCAGCGGCGCCTGGGGCTGGGACTCCGCGGCAAGGTTGGGACTGAGTCCGAGCAGTTGCTATCTTCTGCACCCGAGGCTCGGGTCCCACTCCGGGCCTGACAATGAACCCGTGCGCCGAGGCGGCAGCGGTGGCGGCCACAGTGCCCGGTGCCGGCGTCGGGGACCCGGGGCTACGGCCGTCCATGGTGCCGCGGCAGGCGTCCTTCTTCCCGCCGCCCGTGCCCAACCCCTTCGTGCAGCAGACGCGGATCAGCGCCACAAAGCGCGTGCAGGTGAGGGACCTGGGCCCAGGTCTGCACGGGTGTAGCTGCGGGGCTGGAGGGGCCTGCTCCTGAGTGAGGATGCAGAGGATGCCCGCGAGGAGCCTGAAGGAGGAGGCTGATCGGCCCGGTAGAGAACTCCCTTTCCTGAGAAGGGAGAATGCACCTGACAGGTTTTTGCCTTGACTTTGGCAGTGTGATGGGGCCGAGCTGCGCCGGTAAGGTGGGTGTGGAGCAGCCTCTTCTTGTCTTACGGTAGGAGAGGAGTCAGTCTGGCATAGGTAGAGGGAGAAGGCGGAGCTCCTAGGTCTGGGATTAGAATAACAGGTATGGCTGGAATGAGTTAGCTAAGCAGAGACATCCAGGCTAGAAAATTAGATATGCAAAAAAGAGATAACTACGAGTAAGTTGAAAGTGTTAAGCTGTTTGGTAGATCTTGAGTCAGTCATCACCCAAATAATTTTCAAGATTTAAGGATGCAAGCCAGAGTAGACTGTTTCCCACTCTTAAAAATGATTGTTCACACAAAAGGAAGTTTCTTTTCCTTTGTCTTGTGAAGGACTGCTTTGGCCCTTAGCGGTTACCCTCTTCAGACTTCCTCTTTGATGAAAATTAGTCAGAGAGGAGAGAAAGTTGGAAAATTGCATTTATCTTGTGTGGTTTGTAGGGAAAGGAAGGAAAAATAGTTTTGATTTTTTTTTTCCTGTCCATCTCACAAACGTTGTTGTTTTGCATTAAAGTACTCCAGTTCTTGCCGTCTTTGTACACAGGGTTGAGCCTGTTGTTCTGTGTAGCAAGGGCAGGTTCACTGTTGGGCTGAGCTGGACAGCAGGGGGTGGTGGCTTTGTAGATAGGGTGTCTGGTTGAAGTAGAGGTTGACACAGGAAGAGGAAGATAAGAATGTAGAAATACCTCTTTGTAACACAACTAAAAGCTTTAAAAGTCACTTTCTATAATGTTTAAATGTATAGATGTTTTTCTCATACCATGAAGTGTCTGATACATTCCTAAGTATATTGGCCATCATTCAAGATTTAATTTAGTCAAATTAATTCTCAAAAAACAACATAATTGAGTGTTTTAGTAAGTGCTCTGAAGGGAAACCAGAAAATAACCCTGAGAGGCTTCTCCATAGAGATGGCATGTTACAAATGGAATTATGGTGGTGCATCTTCTCCATTTGCCAAGGAGTTACTTCAGTATTGCTTTATTGCTACCTACTACTATTTGTTGCAGACTTTGCAGTTGGCATAGGGAAAAAAGGAGCCAGTGTTTGATAATCTGTCCAATTAAAATCCATATTGATTGTCAAGTGTGGATGTGAGTATGTGAATATATTTGATTTTCATTCCAGCTCTTTCTTCGGTGTCTGTGCTATGTATGGTTCTTTCTGGCAGGCAAGATTAGTCCATGATTTTCCTAGAAATTACACTGTTTGGAAGAGACTCTCAACCAATGATCAGCCTGTGACTTGGAATCTTTAGTCCTCTCATCTGCCCCATAGTGCTATTCTTCAGCTTACCATCACAACATTCGCCCCTAGTAAACAGTGTGTTTATCATGTATATGGAGCTTCAAGAAACATCTTTCAGATCTGAGATCCCATCTAATAGTAGTTCTGGAATCCCTGCATGTTTTACCTTATCTGTATCTACCTAGATATTATTTGATAAGAAATGTTTTACTGTATTTATATCAAGTTTCAAGTGAACAATAATTCAGCAAGGTTAGTTTTGGATCCAGGAGTAGTGGAGTAGCTTAAACCCTTCCAGATATCACAATTATAAACCCTGATTAAGTATATTAACCTGTATGGTGATAATCTGGAGAAAGAACAAAAAGAAAAACTGGGGATTTGTTCCTTGGAAGAATAGTTTATATCATGGGAAATGTCATCTTACTTTTCTTTTTTTCCTGTGAGCTCCCTTGTGATACCATGGACAGGAATTGCTAGAAAGGCTCAGTCTTACTGGTCTATTTTGTCAGAGGGCAGAGTTTAGGGTAATGAGGATGGAAGGAACTTGAAGTAGACAGTCCCACAAAGTAGAAGACTAAAGACAAGGAGGGCCTTCAAGGTGACATATAAATTCTTCTCAAATGTTTGGCTGACCCTTGAACTGTGTGTTTGCAAAGGAGTTGTCTTAGTCACTTTTTCATTGCTGATACAAAATGCCCCACAACCACAAACTAAGGAAGAAAGGTTTATATTAGTTCACAGTCTGTAGAGGTTTCAGTCCACAGTCACCTGGTTCCAAGGCAGGGCAGCACGGCAGAGGGGCAATACAGAGCAAACAGTTCATGGCATGCCAAACAGGAGGCAGAGAAGCAGCAAGCCTCTGTTTCACTTTTTCATTCCCTTTAGCATATGGACTTGTTTATTGGTGGCACCCGCACCCAGGATAAGCCTTAGCATTATTCATACCCAGAACGAGGCTGAACCAACTGTGCACTAACCCACTTGCTGTGCACACACGCCTATCACCCATATTTACACACTCTGGATCCAGCCTCGCCTATGACTGCTTGAGACTATGGGGTGGCATCTAGATACAAGTCATAGCAAGAGTCTTCAGGGGTCCTGCAGGAATGCAGGCACAGAAAGGAGGAGGAAGCCGAGTAGAGTAGACATTATGACTGGTGACCACCACATGGAAGGCACAGTTGGCATTCGTCTGAATGAGAGGATCTCAGTAGATACCTCAGGCTGTGTATAAAACCTCACAAAAATACCTTAGGAGAGAAGTTATGGCCAAAGACTAGGGGAAGTACCAAGAATTCCACTCTCAATGTGTGAAATCGGCCTCTACTTAGTCAATCAACCAATAGTACCCATTAGGAAAAGGAAAAACAATCATCAGAGGTAAATAACAGAATCTAAATATTTGCAAAGTAGCATTCAGAATGGCCAGGCCACAGCCAATACTAGAAATTCAAAGAAATAGGAAAAAGTGATCTGTGGTCAAGAGGAAAGTAGACCTAAATGAGCTATAAAGGTAGGTTTCTAGAATGCCCTAAAATGACTACATGTAGGAATTTACAGATAAACACTTCAAAGTAGCTACTGTAACAATCCCTGAGGATTTAAAGGAAAATAATGTCATAATAAGTATGCAGCTGGAGGGAGCTTACAAAGTAAAAGAAACTATATAGGAGAACTAAATGACATTTGAAAACTCAAAGGTATTATAGCCAAAGTGAAAATTTCATTATAGGATCTAACAGGAGATGGTGGACTTGGAGAGAGAATGCCATAAATTATTAAGTCTGAACAGAATTTAAGAAATTGAAAGATCAGTGAAAATGGTGAAGTAATGACTTCTGAAAATTATTTTCTCCATAAAGGCAATGAGGGCACTGCCAGAATTTAAAAAATGAAAATAGAACTAAGTTATTCATAACTGAAAATTAACTAGAAGTGTTCAGCAATTGCAGATTTACTCAAGACAAAATGCTGACTCTTGGTAAAAACAGTAGTAGGCTTAGCGATAGTTTAACTTACTTTTGCTCATTCATCGTTGTCAGTGTGTAGCATCCTTGGAATGGGACATCCTCCACTCATTGTGAAAAATCAACAACCTGGAAGTCATTAGGTGGGCAAGCACTGAGCAGAGGGACTCATTCCCAGCAATATACCAGTATTTAATGTCTGGTGGCTGCCCAGAAGGTGGGTGGAAAACCTTGCACTTGCACGGGAGCTCAGCCTGTGCAGCTTTTTCTTATGTGTGTTTGCAAATGTTTACCATTCCAAGCAACATATCAGTATATAATCTGTCTGGTGGCTGCCCAGAAGGTGGTTGGAAAACCTGTCCTTGCACTTGCACGAGAGTTCAGCCTGTGCAGCTAGCTTTTTCTTATGTGCGTTTGCAAATGTTTACCATTCACTTAAGATATTAATAGAATAGACTAGATTAATAAAGTTGATAAGTCTCTGCCAAGTCTGATAAAACAGGAGAGAAAATACAAATGATCAGTATGAGGAAGTAAAGAGCATATATCATTACTAGTTATTTCTGGTTGTCCCCTCCCAAAGCCTCCTGCCCTCATAGATAGGGCTTTGGAAAGGCGATTGAATCATGGGGACTGTACAGCTGACTTAGTCTTAGGAAGCTGGGTCTGGTGGGAAGAGACTGCTCACTGGGCACATGACCTGGAAGGGTGTCTTGCCCACCCTATAGCTCTCTGTTCCTGCTGCTTTCTGGTCACCATGGTGTGAGCAGCATCTCTTCCACTTTGCCCCCTGGCTATGCTGCCTCCTAGGAGCCAGTAGTCTGTGGGCTAAAAACATAAGCCAAAATAAACCTTGCCTCCTCTAAGTTGGGGGTGATGGGTATTTTGTCCTAGTAATGAGAGAATGACTACATAAGCTCTCATGATCATACCTATAGGTACTCTTAAACAATCTGAGCAGATCATACACAGCAATATAGATGTGTCATATATTGATAATGTAGCAATCCAAGTTTGATTTCACCTGGAAATATGCAAGTTAGATTTCACATACAAAAATTTTAAGTTTATGATAATTCACTACTAGCCAAACATATTGTAAAGATCACTAGGAGCAGAAATTTAGATATCTCACTTGACGAAATTCAAAACCCCCTGATGATAAGAAAAAATTCTCAGTAAATACAAATAAAAGGTAATTTCAAGATCTGATAGAGAGCATATATGAAACATACAATTAATATAGTGATGAAAAAATAAACCTTTTTCCCCAAATAATAATATCATTAAAATGATATATCCTTCTAAGTTCATCTGTAGATTTGTTTAAGTCTCAATAAAAATCATAACTCTGTGTGTGTGTACGTGTGCATGTGTGTGCGCATGTGTGTGTGTGTGTGTGTGTGTGTGTGTGTGTATGTAAGCTGACTAGCTCTAAAGTTTATACAAAAATGCAAAGGCTCTAGAACAACCTCCATCAAGATAAATACCTTGTTCACCATTTCTATTTAACATTAAGTTGGGAGCGCTAGCTAGTGCAGTGAAATAAGGAAAAGAAAGAAAGGGCATGTAGGTTTGAGAGAAAAATATACTGTCTTTACTAAAAAAGATCAGATTGCATATGGAGGACTTCCTAAGAATCTGCAAAGCAACTATCAAGAGTGAAGCATCTCAGTCA
Source organism: Myocastor coypus (assembly GCA_004027025.1). Classification (NCBI taxonomy): domain Eukaryota; kingdom Metazoa; phylum Chordata; class Mammalia; order Rodentia; family Myocastoridae; genus Myocastor; species Myocastor coypus. Next base: position 21,477 of record PVJA010018602.1, on the reverse strand, counting down.
CAGGATGTAAGACCAACACTTGAAATTAGTTTTATTTCGGTCTATATCCTCATGACAAACGATTGCAAAATGAAGTCAAATAGATTATCTCATGGGTAAGAGCAATAGATGATATTAAATACTTAGGATTGTTAATCAAAAGCACATAAGATTACTACACCAGACACAACAGAAGATTGTGCTTAGAAACTAATGAAGATTTTCTAGAGATATACTATATCGATCAGAAGAATCAATATTATTAAAATGATACATCCTTCTAAGTTCATCTGTAGAGTCCTTTAAGTGTCAATAAATATCATAACTGTGTGTTTGTGTATAAGTTGAAAAATGAGCTCTAAAGTTTATACTGAAATGCAAAGGGTCTAGAATAACCTCTATCAAAATGTTGAAGGTGAAAAAACACACACTGCCTTCAACACTTATATCAAAACTACATTAATTAAGACAGTGAGATAGTGACAAAAGAATAAAAAAGTAGATGAATAGATCAGTAGTAATTATATGGAGGTACACTTTTAACTAAAAGCATAGATACTTTTCCATGTAAATTACATCTTAGTAGAGTGAGTTGTTTTTGTATTTTTGGTACTGTGGATTGAAGCTAGGGCCTTTGTCCTGAGCCCAACCCAAACCCCTTTTTAAATTCTGAGGCAGGGCTTTGTTAAATTTCCCAGGCTGGGCTCAAGTTTGCTGTCCTCTTGCCTTGGCCTCCCAGAATTGTGGAAGTATAGTAATGACTTTTTTAAAAAGTCTACCATATTAGTTACGTCCCTTACTAGAGCCCAATACCTGGCATCCATGACTTAAAGGAGGAGAGGTTGAGTTAGTGCCCACTTTCCAGTCAGTTCATCTCAGAGTCGGCTGGCTCTGTGCAGAAAATGTATGGACATCACAGAAGAAATTTGCTGATCTCATACCAGCCAGAGTCAGAGAGAGGAGGAGGAGCCTGGAACCAGAATGCACTTCTCCAGATCATCCTTAGTAACCACTCCAGCCAGGCTTCACCTCCTAGTAACACATTCAGCTGTGAAATCAGTGAATGAGTCCCCTGGTGAGTATAGTGCTATCATGATCCAGTCACCTTGCAAACACATGAGACTTTGGGGACATTTTAGGTCTACACCATAACAACTACTAAAATTAGTTGTTGGCTGGGGTGTACAGCAATTATAATTCTCATATGTTACCAGTGATGCTTTATAATACTCCAATTACTTTGGGAAACTAGTACCTTCTTAAAAGTTAAATAACATTTTAGACAGTAGTTCCACATCTCGTATTTATTTAAAAGAAATTAAAACATTTAGCTACAGAAAAACTTGTATGAGAATGCTCATAGTGACTTTCTTCACAGTAGACCAGTTAGAAATGACTAGAATATTTAACAGGAGAATCAATAAACAAATTGTAGAGTTGTGCGGTGCACACCTTCCCTAGCATCTGTTTTTCACTTTCACTGGTGTATACATCAGATTGCCTTATGAATTTCTTCACTGTTTCTTTTGCAGATAGTAGGTTTTGAAGAGTGAAATATCATATCTTAGTTTTCTTTGTATTTGAGTCCTGGTACAGGGCAGTATTAAGTTTATTCTTGAGCAAATACATAGATAGCATCAAACTTTTCCATTGCATATTCCTACTTGCTAGAGGTATTTTAAAATAATGTCTGTCCGTGTACCTTTTTATTAATTCATCTACTTTGAATCACTTTTTGACTTTCAGATTTTTCTCCTTGGAATTATTCTGCTTCCACTTCGTGCTTTATTGGTTGGATTGATCTTGTTGCTGGCCTGGCCATTTGCAGCAGTTTCAACAGCATGCTGTCCTGAAAAGCTGACCCACCCAGTAACTGATTGGAGAAGGTAAGAAATAATTCTGTCCACATAATAAGTAAATAAAAACTTTTTAAAACAATTTTGTCAGACTTAATCACAGATCAGTTTTAGCTACTGCTGCCTACTCCATTTAATAATTTATTTCTATTTATCTTTTATATAGAACTAATTCTGTAAGTATATTCTCATAATCTATTCTACTTGTGATTTTATAATTTTGTAAGATTATATGTTTTATATTACTGCCATAACATAGCACCCTATTGTTCTGGAAGATAAGTTTTTAGTATAACTGAAACCATTACTGAGACAACATGCTTTCTTTTCTGTTTTGTCCTCTTAAATTAGCAACATGCTTTCTGAAAAGACTTAATTAAGTGAATCAATTATATTTTTATTAATTACTTTAATGCTTATTATTAATGATAATTGAATTATTTAGCAGTATGGCCTGGCTTTTTCCAATGTTCTCATGGAAGCAGAATGAAATGGCTTGCCAAGCAATACCCAGTGCGGATGACATAGAGGTGGACCATGAATAAACAAAGCTACTGGCCAAAGACATTCCTATTGGGCAGAATCAAGCTGTTGCCACCTTGAAATTGGTTCTTGATACTGGGGCTTTGCAACTGGACAGTGTGGACTGCGCCTACAGCCCAAATCCATATGTTTATTTTAGGGCACTGATGAACCCCTTGAAATTGTGGATGGCATTTTTTCTCTACATAACTTTGTGTTTCTTTCATCAAAATCTCAAATGTGCCTATGTCCTCCAAATTGGTTTTCGAGAAGTACTATTCTAGAAAATTGAAGGAAACACGTAGTTTTCTTTTCGGTTCATGTTTTAGAGAATACATGTCACTATCAGACAGAAAGCTGTCTTGAAACAGAAATGAATCCAACCCTGAAAGTTCCCCAGAGAAACCTCAGTCCTTGCCAATCATGATTTTTTTTCTATTACAGCTCAAAGTGACGCAGTATAAACGCAACACTTAAAAGAATGTTTTTCATGATTTTCCAGTTTCTTTTAGATTATCTCTGGTTTTTACTGACAGTGACTTATGAAAACCAAGGATGAGGGAACTAATATCCTATGTATATAGAAAATAAATAGAGTAAATGTTATTTAAATTTTATTCTTTCAATTAAATCAGTTTCTCTGCTCCCCTGTCAAATAGGTAATGTTGAAGTCATGTGGCTCCAGGCTTTTAGACTTATTTAAAAATATTTAAATAGAAATGCTTACTGTATCTGAATGTGGGATATTTCGAAATGTAGCTGAAATTTAGCCAGGAAGTGTGTTTTTATACATTTATAATGAAAGATCTCATCTCTAAGCTAAAAGGGAAGAAAGGGAGGTACAGTCATTTCCCTGTACCACTGAAAATGTACTTTTGTTTTCTGTCTCGCTTCTGCTTATTGTAAGTCATAGAAACTTCCTCAGAGCCCAGTTGCTGATAGCCCCTCCCCTAGTGGTTATAAGAATGCTGAGATAAAGAAATAAGGGTAAGGTCTAAAACTATCATTAGATACCTCACAGGTGAGAAGAGTTAGCCCACCATTTCTCTGTTTTTTTTTTTTGTTTGTTTGTTTGTTTTTGTCTTTTTGAGACAGGGTCTTGCTATGCAGTTCAGGCTGGCCTTGAGCTCACTTTTGTAGCCCAGGTTGGTCTCAAACTCACACCGATCCTCCTGCCTCAGCCTCCCGAGTGCTGGGATTACAGGTGTGCACCAACACGCCTGGCTTTCTCTGGGCTTTATTTGGGGAAAAAAAATCACATTTGTCATTAATCAGCTTTCCTGATACTGGGATAAAATACTGAAAGGACCTTAAAGGGCAGGAGGTTTAATTTGGGCCACAGTTACCGTAGGTTTAGTCCACAATTTGCTTGCACTAAGGCAGAGATAGCTTGGGGAATGGGCATGGTGGAGGGAAGCCCTCAACCCAAGGCAGTTGAGAAACAGAGGCAAGGAGCTTGGGACAAAAATACCTTCTTCAAGGTGACACCCCAGAATCCCACCTCCAAGCAGGCCTGTCTGCATAGCAGCACATTCAGCTGCTGAACTGAATAGGTAGCACCATCAGGACCTGGTCATCTCCTGAAAGCCCCACCTTTGAATGAGAGGCTTTTGCATATAAACCATAATAAACATGGACAGGCTTTTTCTTGTTCTGTTCCCTAAATAGTATAGTATAACATCCATTTATATAACATTTACACTTCATTAGCTATTACTTCAGTAACTTATACATGATTTCAACTCTCTAGGAAAATGTACATAGGCTATATGCAAAAGCTACATTTCTTCTGTAAAGAACTTGAGTATCACGGGATGTTGTTTCCTTCCAGGGTTCTTGGATCTAATTTTCCATGAACAGCAATTGATGTCTATGTATGTTTTACTTTGCTTTTCATGAAAAGCCATATGGTTATTCATACACTGAGGTAGGCCTCTGATATTTGCACTTTTAGGAGTGATACGGCTTGTGTCTAGATGTACCCCATCAAGACCTCATGTGGTCATGGGTGACTGAATCCAGTGTGTGTGATTGATTGGTGGTGCCATGCTGGGATAAAAGCTGGGCAATTGCTGGATCAGTCCACTGAGTCCACACTGCTCTGATCCAAGTAGACTGGGTACAGTGTAAGGGACAGAAAGAGGCTTGTCACCCACCTTGCTTGTTTCTCTTGCTGTCTTCTTCTGCTATGAATGGTTGGGCCTCTGCCATGTGCGACCCTGCCTTGTAGCCAGCCATTATGGGCTGAAATCTTTGCAAACTGTGTGCTAAGTAAACCTTTCCTCCTTTAACTTTGAATATCTGGTATTTTGTTTCAGCAATGAGAGAAAAGTAACCAAGATAAGGAGTTTATTTTGTTTCCCAACTGGATTGAGGCTACCCAGTTAGAGACTAGATCTTACTTCTGCATGTCCAACATAGTTCTTGGCACAGTTTGGTGGAGTAATTAATTTTAAGTGGTAGAACATTCTAACATCTGTTACAAAACTAAATACCTAGATTTGTAGAATTACTTCAGTATTTCTCTGTCCCATGGAAGTGAGATGACAAATTTACTGAAGGTTCTTGATGGCATTTAAGAGCTGTAGTAACTAATGCAGGGAATGTTTACTTCTAAAATTTATCCCTAAAATAATTCTATGTGAGAATTCTAAAAGTGTGTGAATAGGGACCTGTCATTGGGCAAATGTACATTTCCAAGATGACTACTTTTACCGGTGCTGCTGATTTGAATTTCTTGGTGGGGAGGGGGATGTGTTTTGAAGATTATTCACTGTTATCACTTTGTGCTCACAAAAAAATGGAGCCACAAATTCTTGGGCAAATTATTTCTTTGGGTCTCAACTTTTTCATCTGCAAAATCAGGGTGATGATAATAAATAATGCATATGTCATAAGATAAGGATAAAGATCAAAACATTGATATATTTAAAGCATTTCAATAGTACCATGCAACTGGCAGAAAAAGTTCTCTGTGTGTCAGCCATTATTTTCCTTAGCTCATATTTTAACCTGAAATCCTTTGATATGTTTTGGTTTTGTTATTGTAGTTTAAAAGCAATAATTTAAAGCCCTGCTGCTGGCTATAACTTGTGAATCTAATTATGTCTTTACGTATTTCAAAGGAAAATTACTCAGCCAGCTTTGACGTTTCTGGGTCGTGCCATGTTCTTTTCAATGGGATTCCTGGTTACTGTGAAAGGCAAGATTGCGAGTCCGCTGGAAGCACCCATCTTTGTTGTTGCCCCTCACTCCACCTTCTTTGATGGAATCGCCTGTGTTGTGGCTGGGCTACCTTCTCTGTTATCTCGCAATGAAAACGCACAGGCCCCTCTGATTGGCAGTAAGTGCTTGTAAAGGAACCCACAAGATATTTTTATACTCATGCTTTAAATTAATCATGTATGGTTTTTGATTAAACTCTTTAAAAATTTAAATCAAAGTGTATCAAATTTTTCTATACAATACTACATGGAAGGAATGAATTTACAAAGATTAGACTTTCTTTCTCCAGAGCTTTCGTACTTTTAAAAACACATCCTTATCACTCTACTAACTGTCTTATGTTTGTTTTCATGTACATGACCAGGAAGACCAGTTTTCCAATTCTGACCAAATTTGATAATTTTTTCTCTTTGCTATTTTGGAGAGAGAATTTAACCAAAGAATCTATGCAAAACATAGATTACATGCTGTTTCCTGAACTGCTTCTGGGCGTAGTTGCTGATCAACGTACCGAATCTTTTCTCCTAACTCTGTTTTCTTCGTTATTCCTCTTTAAATCTCCATAAGGGACCTACGTGTAACTCTTTGAAAATTATGATGTGGCACAGTACGTGCTTCCTGCCATAAAAAATAATGAAGCGAGCAAAGTGTTTTTGCACCAGATGCTGTGGTTTCTCCCTAAGGATCTGGTGTCCAAAGTAACCGCTCCCGGATGCCCCAGCTTACTGAACGCATGGAGTGATGGGGGAGTGGGCATGAAGGCCGTTGGGGTTGCCCGGGTGCACTGCAGAGGTGCTGGCAGTTCTTGCAGCTTTGTCATTCAGCCTGGATATGCTTTCCATCAGTGTAATGACTGTGCATTCTATACTATTTTTGTTTGTGTGTTTGTTTTTCTTGAAATACTGTGAAGGAGTAGATCTTTCATAGATTGAAGTTTGCTTTGTTTGTGCTAGGGTGTTATACAGAAGATTGCCATGCTAAATTTTTTAGTAAGATGAGTAATAGTTTCCTCTTACTTATATACGTTGCAAAATAATTTTTTAGGATATTGCTGATACTTAAACAAAATGATACTGTGATGTTTAGTTTAGGTTTGGGAACAATACGTCACAGAGAAATTTGGCATTTGATTCTTTGCATATTTTTACTGGCTGTTTCTGTTAAATTAGTGATTTTTTTTTAGTACAAATGTTCACCTCTCCTTTTGAAATTAGAAGCTAATTTTTAGTAAACTTTGCATGTTTGTTAATTGTTCTCCTTATTTAGCTATTATTTTAATGTTCCATAATATTTATTTTATGGTGTAGTTAATGTTATTGCCACAGTGACTTCAACACAATCATGACTTCTTGTGATTTTGTATTTGTTTTAAAGGACTGCTACGGGCTGTGCAGCCAGTGTTGGTGTCCCGGGTGGATCCAGATTCCCGAAAAAACACGATAAATGAAATCATAAAGCGAGCGACATCAGGAGGGGAATGGCCCCAGGTAAAATACAGTAGATGGTTATTTAAACATATTGAGAGGTTACGGTACATCCACAGAGTTATTGAGATGCACAAATACAAATATCTGTGAACACCTATAGTGGGTCTCTTTGGTATAATGAATGCAGGGTAAGTGAGCTAGTGAGTATTAAGAAACCCTCTTTTCCATCAGATGTGACAGTCCATAGAGTTAACTGTGTCATTCTTTTATGTTCAGTACACTTTGTGAAACAATTTTGACTTTGCTACATAAAACTGATTCCCTGTGACCTTCATTATCATTATACAATATGAATATATCGTAGAGGTTAATATGTAAGGTAACAAACCCAGCTAACCACAATGATATGTCGGGTTTATTGAAAAAGTAATTAAGGTCTTGAATCTTCACTGAAGAATATTTAAGTAACAGTTCCACAGGCATGTCAAAGTTATCTGTAAGACTTTTATTGCTTTGCCCTCACACCACCCAGAATGCCTTTTGTGTATAAAACAGAACTTTGTTTATTACATAACAAATCAGGACTGGTTCAAATAAGTATCCGTCTGTTTTTGTCCAGAGGAAAGCAAGTCACCTCCAGCAGACTGGAGGTCCTGCAGTGGTCTGGCCACCCATGGTAGCAGGGACATTTAAAAGCACCAAAAAGAGTAAGACCAACTAGGAGGTTTTAGAAACTAAGGCATGCGAGGAGTTGTTTAAAAACTGATCAAGGAGGATTTACACTTGAATGGAGAATTTGTAGATCTAAGAATGCTGTCTGTAAAATTAATCTGTAGGAGATAATGAGGAAATAGATTTCAGTTCATTTTGCTCCAGTTCAGAATTTTCTAGTCCCAAGCAGAATGGTCTGATTTGAAAAGCTTTTCTAAAGTATTCAGGCATTGGCCAGACAGCCACTTGGGTGGGTGGGGCATACTATACAAAGAATTGAAATATAACATTCTTAGATGTCTTTTAATGCCCCTTCCAACATTGAAGTTTTATTATTTATTTTAGACATATTTATTGTTAACATAGCTATAGAATATCTGTTGAGTAAAAATTTGCTATTTCATCTTATTGTTGTAGGAAATTATTTTTTAATTGAAGGATGGAATTACACCTATTCATAATGTTTATTTTATAAACAATATGTCATTATAGTGATTTAGCCCAATAAAGTTTCCCTCTCTATATATAAAACATGCATTACTCACTTCTATGAGTGTTGAGTGCAGGGACTTTATTTTTATTTTAGGTACTTAGAGTTTTGCTCCTGGAACATTTTGGGAAGCCTGAAAAATCAACTTACTATCTTATTTAATGGAGAAACTAACCATGTTTCACATCTTTCACATGGAAAACTTGGTCCTTGACTACTTTGAAGCTTTTTGAATTTGGTACTCAGTGCATTTTGATATGAAAATTTTGTCCCTCTGCTGGGCCATTTGTTTGGTATTCCACCCACAAAGTAGAGCTTGCAGTGAGACTCTGGGACTTCTTCCCTTCACAGGCAAAACAAGTTGTTGAGTACTTACCTTGGTATTTGTTGTACTTCCTATAACCAATGAATGAGTACCAAGGTACTGTGTATTTTTTTCTTAATGTATTTAGTACAGTGTCTACAGGTGATCCCTCTGTTTTCAGCCCCCCAAGCTCTGGGATTATAGATGTGTGCCACCACACCCAGTCTCAATTCCTGTCCAAGAGGACCTTCGGAGTGAGACAGGGCCAGCACAGCACACCCAGGATCAAACCCTGGCCCTGAGCTTTGCCTAAGCAGGTACTTTAGTCCGCTAAGCTATCTGGCCAACCCTGGTACCTGTGTATTTTAAAAGCTAGAACATATCCTCAGAAAAATGATAATGAATTGTATTGTATATGCCAGCTAATTCAGCTAAACATAAAACACATTGCCAACATTTTCTTGTTTATGGGTACAATGTCCCTCAACTCTGCGTAGTAGGAACAAATATCATTTAATGGAAAAACAAAGTCAAAGATTGTTTGGTAAGGGATATATAGTAATATGGTATATCTAATGTATACTTTGATGAGGATTTATAGCACTTTATATCTCATTAAAAATTTACTCAGGTCATTAATAAAAACACTGTTAAGAACCACTGTACTATGTTCATTTTCAAAACTTTGATCCATTTTATAGTTAATGGTCTAACTACATTTCTTTTAGAAGAAAATTGAATGCAGTAATATTATCTAGGTTTCATTAGAATCAAGTGTTAGTCTTTTATTTCATCTTTGTTTGTTAAGCATTGGCAGCTGCTTGGGAAGCCATAAGAAAGCAAGTAAAGAGGTAATCTATTAATTAGACTGAAATATTAAATCTATTCCTTTTTTCCCAAGATACTAGTTTTCCCAGAAGGTACTTGTACTAATCGCTCCTGTTTGATTACTTTTAAACCAGGTGAGATAAATTAAATTACATATTGTAACAAAGTATGGAAGACTTAAAAAATGATTGGATAGCAATGCACAAAATCCCTCTTCAGTTTTCTCTGAGCATTTCTTCTTTTCTGATGAAAAGTTTTTAATATTGTGATTCTACAGAACTTATACACTTTCTTCCTCTTTGGGTATCATAACCTCTTCTTCCTTAGAGTGTTCCATCTCTGGGTGTGCATGTGCATATATGTGTGCATGCCTCTGTGTGTGTGTGTGTGTGTGTGTGTGTGTGTGTGTGTGTGTGTGTGTATATCTGTGTGTATGTAGAAACCATAATTTTCTTATCTTCCAAAAGAGCCTCACAGATCCTGGGGTCTGATGTTATAGTGTAGAAAACCTGTTTCATTATGATTTATAACATCTTCAGATGCCTTCCCAGGTTGACTCTCTCCTAAACATTAGGAAGGCAGTCCAGAAGGCAGCCTTCCTTGTTAACTTGGCAGCACTTTAAAATGTTTTGTATTTGGTGCCAAAGTTATGACTCACATTTAACCAGTGTGGGAGCTTTTGCTTCTGATTTCATGTAGATATTATTTATCATTTTATCATTACAAAAATCTTCTTGTGTAATAGGTGTTTATAGAGTGGCAGAAAAGTTTTCAAGTGGCTTAGGTGCAGCCTTTAATGTTTTTCTGAAATAATTCTCAACTATAAAATTCCTCACTTTTGAAAAAAGCAATTAGCAAATAATTTCTGTTATGTTTACTTTCTTAAACATAGTATAAAGTGTATTTATGTTATGTGCAATTTTTTCTCATTAAAAGTTTTTATCCACATAAAAATCATGTCTTACATTTCAATGTGGTTATAGGAGCCTTCATTCCAGGAGTTCCAGTACAGCCAATCCTCCTCAGATACCCAAATGAGCTGGTAAGCATTGTATTTTATCATGGAGAAAACTCTAAATATTCCACACAACACATGTTCTCTTTGAATAAGAGTCTGAATAGATAAGTGGTAGGAGAAGCTCTGCAGATTCACTCTGCTTGCCATATCCAGTTTTTAAAGTTTTGCAAAATAGTTGTTAATACCAACATTGAGTACTGTTTTGCTATTGCTAAGCTTCAGGAAAATATTTCTCAGCCTTAATGAGATTAAGTCCTAGATTGAGGATCTTATAGACTATACAATAGAAATTTGTCATTTTAATTAAGCCTATAAAAACCCTTTTCCTAATTAAGAGGTCATTATTTGTGGAGAAAGACTGAAGTAGCAGGATACATTTGGGGAAAACGAGTGGTTAATTTCTGGCTTAGTATTTCCTCTCTGTGATACCCACTGGCAAGTAGTTTAAGCAAGAAAATATCTGCTGCAAGAACTGACACAATATATAAAATATTTTGGCTCACAAAGTACTCTCTTTTAAACAAGTTAGCTACAGAGTTGTGCTCTAGATAGTGATAGTATTACTGTTTTGTCAAAAAAAAAAAGATGTTGGGAGAAATATTTTGATTCTGGAAAACTTTTTTTTTTTTTTTAACTACATAATCCATATTAAAAGGCAGGATATATTTCTTAATCATCAATATTATTTAAAAGTAAGCTGCCTTGATCAGTTTACCTTTCTGTGCAGTGGCCACTTTCTTAATCTTGGACATCTTTGGCTAAAAAATTGTTTGTACCTCTGCCAAGTAACCCTGTTTTTAAGAATTGATGTGTTGGGTTTCTTTCATAAACACATTAATTTTCTGGTCATGTTCATATTGACAGAAAACTAGTTGAGTATGTGCAGTACTTCTTTTTTTAAGAAATTCAGGACAAGGGGCTGGCCAAATAGCTCAATAATCTAAATCACTTGCTTGGGCAAGCACAGGGACCCCGGTGCCCCATGTCGCACCAGCCCTTTCTGTCCCCCAGGGCAGGCTGAGCCAGAAACAACAATAACGAAAGAGACTAAGAAATTCAGGACAAGTTTCATTAAAAGACAGTGGCATAGGAAGGTGAGTCTCTTTTATATAGCTACATAGTCCTAGAATTTATAGATCAATTTATCATTCTTTAATAATATCATACTTAGTTCAATTTTCAACATGTTGCTTTTAATTTCAAATAAGGTATATGCGAATCCCAATAATAAAATAAGATCTTTGTTTTATTTGTTATTTGCCCTCTGGACTAACAGCTTAAGTTGTTTTGTTCTAGGATACAGTGACCTGGACATGGCAAGGGTATACATTGTAAGTCCCTTGTGTTTATTATTAAACCATGTTAATGTTATTTTATATAAAGATGGTTTTATCCATCCTTTAAAACGAAATCCTTGTTGTGGTATAGGTAGTTTCTTGTCAGAATCTTACATCCAGCAACTGGTACCTTTATAGAGAGCATCCCTGAATGCCTGCTAACCCCTGGTGATCCTTGCATAGAGGATTCTGGTCATCTAGAATTCATGTCCAAATGGGTCTCTGGGTTTTGTCTGCAGTTTGTAAGGGGCATTCCAGTTAACTGTTTGATGTTCACTGGGATTCAAAAAAATTTTTTTTTCATTTCTGCTGCAGGTTTATCATTATCTAGTGTGTCTGTCCATACTTTGCAGGGACTGATCAAAAAATATGGTGAATGCTTACTTTCTAAAAAAATCACTACTGCAAAAGACCCATTGTCATTAATCTCTCTCAGCCTATTTCCCTGTGCTGTGAACACATGCATGCTCCTGCCACTTTCTGAAGCTGTGGAGGTCCTCTTTTGTGTCTTTAGGAGGTATAATAAATATGGCGAATGCTACTACCATGTGCCAATAGAAAGATATGCTCAGAAAAGCATTACAGTACTTTTTTATTTTCCTTTTTTACTGAATTAGGCACTGTGCACTTTTTGTGTCTTCCCCAAGAGTCAAATAACCATGAACGATCAATGTTCTGAATCATTTCAGGAAGTCAAGGCAGCCACAACAGTGCAACTAGAGATGCTCAAAAAAAAAAAAAAAAAGGCATTTAGAATTGCTTCAGACAGTGGCAAGAATCAGGGATGAAGTGTGTCAGAGGCTAGAGGTAGTGTTTTGAGGGAGACTGATGGTAGCAGGTCTTTTACTATAACAGTGTTAAAAATTAAACATTTCCAGCAAATTTCAGTCCTACCTTGTACTACATTGATATATGCAGTTCAGAGAAGTTTTGTTATATGGCCTGAAATAGTTGTGATATGTCTGGTAGGGGTTGACAGAATAGCTGTCCAAGATTTCAGTTCTTCTCTTAGATTTTGAAAGCATAGAAATCAGCAGTTTCTATAAACACTTGAGAGAGGAGAAGAATACAGTTTCACCATTAGACAAGCTCATGGGAAATAGTCCTTTGGGGAAAAAAAAAGAGAACATTTGAAAGTAAAGTTTCTTCTATGATTTTTTGTTAATTCCCAGTAGAGAAATATGAGTTTAAATTTGGGGAACAGCATATGAAACCACTAGATTTGAGAAACTTGCCCACAACTCAAATATCATTTTAAGTAGATACCTGAGTATACGTTGGGAACATTTCAAAGAAAATCATTATTTGCTCTCAAACAGACTTTAGACTTCTTTAGATACTTGTCAGCTCCTGAAAACTGGAAGAAAGTTATAGTTTCCCCATTGTTTTTATGTGCATGAAAATTGCTTTGACACAATTTAGAAAGAATGAATAATAACACGTGTGACATATTTGTGATACTGTTAGGCTTCAATTCGTGGTAACTGGCATGTAGGGAGAATCAGAAGTAAAAAGAGTATAAATTGGAAAAGATGTGTGGAATAGTCTTTGTTTAAACAATTTATGAAATCAGTGCATTCAGAGACATATTAACATACAGTTTCTGTGCCAGTACTGATTTTGATGTCTGGCTTTCAGCCTTTTATATAAAAAGAATTAGGAAAAACAAGCAGTGTGAGAGCTTCTGAGGGACAAAAGTGCCTGAAAACTAATGGGCGTATTTCTGTTTCCTGGTGTGTATCGTCCTTTGGTCTTCTCAGATTAATGTCCCTTTGAAAAGGGTGACTCTGAGTTCTGTGACCTTTTTTTTTAATGGCTATATAGCAGTTCAGGCAGATGTGAGGCTCAAATAAAAGATGGCTTTGTGGAAGGATTAGGTCAGAAAATAGAGTCGTTTCTTTAATCTATCCTAGAAGTGTGTGGTAAAGAATAAGAGAAAATCACAAAGGAAATTCAGGACACAGAGAGAAAAATAATATATTCTAAGAGGCAAAGATTTCTTATGCTATAATAATAAAAAATTCTTTAGAAGGCATAGCTTTGTTTTGTCCAAATGCCACATGGCATTCACCCAGGCCACATCTCACTTCTGGCTTTGTCTTGTGGTCCACTTAATGTTATTGTTAGCACAGTGTCTGTCATTTCTTTTTGGGGGGGTGTGTCCTTTTATATATATAAATTTGGTACAGGGTCTCACTACACAGCTCGGACTTGTAGTGATCCACCTGTTTTCAGCCTCCCCAGTGCTGGGGTTACAGGTGTGCACCATCACATCCACTAGGGATGTGCCTTTTTGAGACAAGGTCTCACTTTGTAACCCAGGCAGGTCTGAACTTTTAGCGACCCTCCTGCCTCAGTCTTAAGTGCTGGGTCTAAAGACGTGCCCCATCAGGCCTAACCCGGAGTGTCTGTTTTTCTAATTCCATTCGTGTTGTCTTTTCTCCAACTGTTCTTTAGAAGTAGAGTCTAAGAAAGAGATTTTAAAGTAGAGTGAGCCGCAAGTCAGCCAGTGAGCTTAGCAAGCGAGTGGCTGTGGAAAAGCTGTTTCCCATCAGTTGAAGGAAAACAAGACAGATTTAGTGATGTCTCATGTATAATTTGATTTTTTTTTTTTATAGAATTCCAAATTGTCAGAAACAAGTATCTATGTGTTCGAATAATTGAACATCAGAGCTCAATTTAAATAATTCAAAAGTAGTGTACTTGATGATGGGTGATGTGGGTTGAGCTTGATTAGAGCTTATGGATAGCAAGGGACTTCTTACCCCTTCAGATGTAGAGTTTGAACATTTTCAGTTGAAGCCAGGAGCAGTGATATGCACATGTGATTCTAGCTTCTTGGAGACTGGGGAGGAGGCTTGGGAATTTGTGGTTAACCCAGACAATATAATGAAACTGTCTCTGAAGAAATTGTAACTCATTAGGAAGCAGTAACTTTACTTATTTTATTTGTTTATTTTGTTTTTCTTGAGACAAGGTCTTACTATATAGTTCAGGCTTGTCTTCAGCTCACTGTGTAGCTCAGGCTGACCTTGAACTCAACTTGTAGTGGTCCTTTATTCTCAGCTTGCTAAATGCTGGAATTACAGCCATGTGTCACTTTTCTTGGCTGGAGGTGGTAAATTTACTTCCTAAATTACTTTTCTTAACTAACCTCCTTGTTTAAATTCCCAGCTTCCCAAAGTAAGTCATTTAAGGTTATTTTTTAAAATAAATAAAAACATCTTAGTAGCAAGAAAAAGATTGAGTGGTTATTTTCTTTACCATATAATTTAATCCACTCTAATTTCTGGGTCAAATGTTTAATGAATATAAATTAAAACTCCCACAGAAATCTTTTCCAGGGGCTCTACATTCCTACTGGAAAGCTCTAATCAGCTTCAAAAATTATCTCTGAGAAGTTTAGTTAACTGCTTTAAAGAAAGCCTTTGTCTAGCCTTTCAGTGAAATTTGAATATTTTTTCCTGACTTTCCTTTAGCTAAAACATTTGTTAATATCTGGGACAATTTTGTTGGTGTTTCTGCTTTCTTTCTTTTTCTTTTTTTCTTTTTTTAAGAATTGTATTTATTAGGAACTTTTTTTTTTTTTTTTGTATTTTAGGGAAGGGTCTACAGAGTGTTCAAGGGCTCACTATTAGATTGGATTTGTAGTGGTCCGCCTGTTTACAGCCTCCCAAGAGCTGGGATTACAGATGCATGCCACCACTCCCAGTTGTGGAGTTTCTGCTTTTAAGGAAAGGCTTACTGATTTTTCTTTTAAGTACCAAAAGACTTTAGAAATATACTTTTCTATTTTGGCATGTTCTTTTTTTCATAAATATTACATTTATTTTTATTTTTATTTTTTTAAATTTAATTTAATTTTTTTGCTTAAATTTAACAATGGTTATATTACATATTTTCATCATCAGATCAGTTTAGATTAATAGACATAGGTATATAAGATTGATCAAACAATTAAACATTAGCACATTCAGGCATGTTCTTTTAAACACACCTCTGTAACTTGCAGAATGGCTTTAGTTAGATTCTCTAGGGAGTTAAGTATATGTGTCAGTTGTCAAAGAAGCTGCAAATTCTGGATTCAGTCTATTAAGCTGTGGCTCAAGGATTCACAAATATACACTTGGGTCTTTAACTGGTGAATGGGAGGAACAGTTGCCTAGAACCACACATTGTCATAGCTGCAGTGTGGTGTTTATAGACACTTCAAATATGTGAAGGAAGTGTGCGTGGGCTACTTGTGTGTAAAGAAGATTAGGACAATAATAGATGAGTGATGTATTACCGTGTAAGGGTGGCCCTCTCTTTTTTCTTTTCAGCATCCAGTTGTGTGTTCTTACTTTCTGCCAGCCCTTTACAAAAGTGGAAGTTGAGGTAAGTCAATTCAAAATATATCCTTGAACTTGAGATCTGGTCTTTCCTTTCATTTTGAATTTAACGTCTAGAGAGACCAGATATAGTATTGTACCACCTTTAAAATGAGCCATGGTCTTTTACACATTGCACATCTAGATCAGTGCTGTTAGGTTTTGATTTTGGAGTCCTGTCAAGAAATTACTTTAACATATATCCACTATGGCTAGCCAGGTTTGTATTCCTTGGTCCCATCTTTTCGCTTTTTTTAAAATACTAACCTTTGCTGGGTTGAATGAAAAACTTTCACACACTGACACCAAGAGCTGATGACAGCTGGTGGAGCCAGGTCCTTAAAGAGGAGCTTCTGTAAAAGCTGAGAAGTGGGACTTTTAGGGTGTGGGGGAGAGAGATGGAAAGGTCATAATCCCTGTCTTATGGAATTATTCTGCACATGGGAACCATGTAGAAATCATCATGGGGAGGTGGCTCTTAGCACACATCACAGGATAGCCTTTCAGTTTGAGGTGGAATGGCAGAGAAGTAATTAGAACATTTGGAAAAGTCTGATCATGTTTTTAAAGGTTCTCAGGGTTAGTTTGAGATAACAAGTGACAGCCTCAGGTAGCTACTGTAGACAGGATTAAAATATTGTGTCCTAAGAATCTTGCTTGGATGTCATTATTGCATTTATAGATTATGTAATGAAAAAATTATGTTTGCATATGTAATACACAGTTCTGAATAGAAACTTGTGCTCTAAGTGATAAGAATATGGAAATTAACTCACAAGAATATTGTTTTTGCCTTCATGAATAGCTCAGGGATTCCACCATTCAGAAGTTGTCACCAATATGAAATGATACAGGAAAGCAATTATATCTCAGAATGAAATTAGTGAATATTTTCTTGAGACTTTCATGTTGTCTGATTACCTTGAAAATATCTATTTGTTAGTTTTATTTCACATGTATCTACTTTTAAAACCAGTTCAACATCTTTTAGTACAACGAAAAAGCATGGCACTCTTCTTAAGATGTACTTCAATATTTCTACGAATAAAACAACACAAAAAACCTTGGTCCTTATAATAATACTTTAAGAAGGTACCAGGGTAAATAAAACCTTCAGATTTTCTTTTCATCAATCCTTCTTAATTCCTTTATAATCTTTCTTCCTTCTCTGATCATTCCTAAGTACTCTTGGTGCAGTTTTCCCTTCTTTAATAATTGCTCAGGTAGTCTAACCCTGTTTCTTTTTCTAAAACAACAACAACAAAAAAAACAGCTCATAATTTAAACAGTCATTCTATCTTCCCTGCAATTCTGAAAGCTATACATGCAACTGTGCATGCCCCTCCCACCCCTCTATCCTTTTGTCTGTATTGCCTCTCCAGCTGAAAGATCTAGCTACAGATGTGGGAATGCACATAGAACAGTACTTTTTTTGGCACATGTGTCAGTGGTCAAACTGTATTACAACAGAGGTATGCAAATTCCTCTTTTTTTTTTTTTTTTTTTTTTTTTTTTGCCCTGGCTGCTATTACCACATTTCCTTTCCATGTCACAGCTTTCTTTTTAAAATTACAATATTTGCATTCTCCAGCTGGTTCTGAAACTTATTTGGATAATATGTCCTGGCAAAGAAAAGAATGTGTCCTTTGTTCTATAACTTCACAAACAAAATAGCTTTCAGCTGGCTGAAATAGTTGACTCAATAGGGCTTTGATACATGAGACTGTGGTGCAGGACAGGAGGGTGGGAATTTATGGAGTTCAAAGTTAGTATTGTTAAAAATTTTGTGTATTGGCACATTTTAGGTATACATAATGATCACATTGATCATAGGGAATTTGTATCTGTACATGGTGACTTTATTCTTCCTTTTGTTCGCTCCCCCTTCCACATCCATTCCATCCCCTCCTCAGGCAGGTTTGTTTCCATATACACACTTCCAGTTTCTCAGACCAGAGATATTTGTAATGTTTATGTGTGTGTGTGTGTGTGTGTGTGTGTGTGTCTGATTTATTTCACTTAAATGTACAATCCCAATGTGTATAAATTTACCTAGAGATGTCTGAAGCTTTTTTTTTTTTGTGGAACTGGGGATCGAACTCAGGACCTTACACTTGCTAGGCAGGCACTTGTGCCCCTGAGCTGTCTCCCAGGCCCTCAAGCTTATGTTTTATGTCAGAGGAGCATTTAATTTTATAAAAGGCAAACATATCTTTTTTTTATCCACTTATCAGTTGATGGACATATGGGCTGTTTCCAAGATTTAGCTATTTCAATTAGGCTACTATAAACATGGATAAGCATATATCACTTTGGTATGATGCTTTTAATTCTTTCAAGAAAATACCAAGAAGAGGAGATGGCTCAGCCAAATGGAACCTCTAATCCTAGTTTTTTGAGCAATTTTCACACTACTTTCCACAGTGGTTGTGCCAGTCTACATGCCAACCAGCAGTGGAGAAGGGTTCCTCTTTCCTCACAGCCCAGCCAGCATTTGTTGATTTCTTGATAATAGCCATTCTTTCTGTAGTGAGATAGAATCTCAGCATTGTTTTAATTTGCATATGTCAAATAACCAATGGTTTTCAACATTTTCAGTATATTTATTGGTGGCTTCCACTTCAACTAGATGTATTTATTTCAGATGACCATTTTTGGATTGAGTTCACATTTGGAGGAGTCTGAGTTTCTTGAGTTCTCTGTAAATTCTAGATTGTAGTCCTTTATCTGAGGGATAGCTGCAATTTTTTTTTTTTTTTCTACACTGAGAATTGTCTCTTCACACTGTTTGTCATTTCTCTTGCTGGGAAAAAACTTCTTAATATGATGAGATCCCAGTTGTTGATTCTTTGATTCTTTGTGACAGTTCCTGTGCAACTGGGATTTTGGTCACAAAGTCTATGCCTACACCATTGTCTTCAAGAGTTCTACCTACTGTCTCTTCCAGCAGATTTAGTGTTTCTCTTTTAGTATTTAGATCTTTGATCCACTTTGGTTTTAGTGCATCATGAAAGATATGGGTCTAGTTTTAATCTTTGGAATGTGGAAAGCTAGTTTTTCAGCATTATTGTTTAAAGGGTCTTTCTTTCATTGAATGTTTTGGCACTTTTGTCAAGGATATGGTGGCTGAGTATGTCTGAAGTTGCTTTTGCAACTGATCCTCAGGTTGGCGTTTTGCTAGTACTATACTGTTTCTAATCACAGTAGCATTGTAGGATAATTTCAAATCAGGGATTATGACACCCCCACACACCTTGCCTTTATTTCCCAGAATTTTCTTTGGTATTCTAGATCTCTTCTGGTTCCAAATGAATTTAAGGATTGCTTCCTATAGATCTGTGAGGTAAGCTAGTGGTACTGTGATTAGGATTGCATTAAATCTGTATAATAATTTTGAAAGTATGGCTGTATGCATATATATTGGTTCTTCCTACCCAGGAGCATGGGGATATCTTCATTTTCTAATATCCTCTTTATTTATTTATTTATTTATTTATTTATTTATTTATTTATTTATTGTCTTTTTGAGACAGGGTCTCGCTATGCAGTTCAGGCTGGCCTTGAGCTCACTTTTGTAGCCCAGGCTGGTCTTGAACTCCCACTAATCCTCCTGCCTCAGCCTCCCGAGTGCTGGGATTACAGGCGTGAGCCACCACGCCCAGCTTCTAATATCCTCTTTAATCTCATTGTTTATTTTTTATTTTTTATTATTTTTGTGGGACCAGGGTTCGAACTCACGACCTTGCACTTGCCCAGCAGGCACTTGTGCCTCGGAGCTATCTCCCCAGCCCCTAATCTCATTGTTTAGAGTACAATAATTTCCAGTGTAGTAATTTTACTTCCTTCATTTGCTTGGTTCCTATACTAGCTTGCTTGTTTGCTTTCTCTGTTTCTCTTTCTCTCTCTCTCTCTCTCTCTCTCTCTCTCTCTCTCTTTCTTTTTCTTTGTTTTTCTTTCCTTTCTGTCTTTCTTTCTCTTTCTCTTTCTCTTTCTTTCTTGATGGTATTGTGAAAAATGTTTCCCCAATTTTTCTCTCAGTAAGATTGTTATCCATGTACAGGAAGGCTATTGGTTTTTGAATACTGACATGGTAGCTATGCTATTGAATTTGGTTATTAAATCTAGAAGTGGAGTTTTGGGGGTCTTCTGTGCAGAACATGTTGTGATCCACAAATAATTAAATGTATTATTTTTGCATTATTTGATTTAGATTTAAGATGATATCACTTGGGTGACTCCATTTGCTAATGATATTTGAATATTTTAAGTCTCCACTGTTTGAACATAGTTAAAATTATCACCCAGCATTTGGCAGCCACTGCATGTCCATGCACTGGCTTGAGGCTCTGAAAAGCTGGGTCCTACTTTGGAAGATCCAGCTTTTTTTTTTTTTTTTTTTTTGGTGGTATCAGGGATTGAACTCAAGACCTTATGCTTGCCAGGCAAGCACTTATTCCACTGGATTATCTCTCTAGCCCCCTGAAGCTCCAGCTTTGCCAGTGTTTCTGCTGAGGCAGAGCCTGAGTTGCCCCACACCAAACCTGTAACAATTCAGTTCATATCTTAACTCCAATTTCAGGTGTCTTCATTGCGTAGGACATGCCCCCTTTTTTCTTTTATTTTAAAATTGATGGTAATACCAATTATTATTGGAAACATGTTTGTAGAGCTTCTTGGCTATTATATAGTTCAATATGACTATTGAAGAATTTTGTTATTTTGACTATTTTGAAAGTGGTCTTTGAGGGCTTGGGATATAGCTCCCTGACACAGTGTCTGCCTGGCAAGTGCAACATCATGGGTTCGGTTCCCAGTAACAGAAAAGGAAAAGTAGACATTGACTACATTATCAAATTGCTTTTTCATACACTCTATAGTTTTCTGAGTAATGGGACATCTTGGTAAATTGACTAATGTGTCATTTAGTTTCCCAAATCTCCTTTTAGGAAATGTTGATTACCAAACTCTTTAATTACCTAAAACTTGAATGCCTAAGATATAATTAATACAATGTTTAGGCACATTTTATTTCCTCCTTTTTCCAATTTCTTTCTCCTCCAACATGAAGATTCGATTTTGGAAAAAGTTATAATTCATTGACCCTTGAAATCTTAAAATTTTGAATCCTAAATCTTATGCCCAGGGGAATTGGTCTGTGGCATTTTTGAACAATAATAAAAATATGTGTGCCCACCGCTGGGAGCTGAGCCTGCGCACCCGCTGCGGGTAAGCCCCTGCGGCCCTCTGCCCCGCCTCTGCGTTCCCGAGACTAACTTCCTGTCCCAACCCAGCCCAAACCCCACCGCTGGGAGCTGAGCCCGCGCACCCGCTGCGGGTAAGCCCCTGCGGCCCTCTGCCCCGCCTCTGCGTTCCCGAGACTAACTTCCTGTCCCAACCCAGCCCAAACCCC